>WNWK01008359.1:72573-85238 GCA_009830355.1 Cherax destructor | reverse complement strand
AACATTTTGCAAGCAGAAAGGTGTCAAGGAAAGAAACGAGTGGAAAGAGCACAGATGGAAGGATGCAAAACAAAAAGTTCAAAGTGATGCCAAATAACAATAAAAAAATTTGGGTAAAAAACATCATGAAACATTTAGTGGACCCTCGCTATTCGAACACTCAAAAACTCACCCTCATTCCAGAATGCTGTTCAAGTGCTGTTACCAAATGAATTTATTCCCATAAGGAATGATGTAATTAGATTAGTCCATTTCAGACCCCCAAAAATACACTTATAAAAGCACTTACAATAATAAACTTACATAAAAGGGTGAGTTTTGGAGTGTTCGAATAGCGAGGGTCCACTGTATATAGATACAGTGGACCCCCGAGTTTCGTAAACCCCGGAAATCGTACAAGTATGTAAGTATAAAATTGTGAGTGCTTGTGGAAGTGTATTGTTGGGGGTCTGAAATAGACTAACGTACGTGACATTTTTCCTTAAGGGAGTAAATTCGTTCGGTAATGGGGCTTGAGCAGACTTAAGGAGTGAAGTTTTTACGAAACTCGGGGGTCCACTGTATCATGAAACATTTATAAAAATATGAAACATTTATAAAAATATCCTGAAACATTTATAAAAATATCCTGAAGCATTTATAAAAATATCCTGAAACATTTATATAAATATCCTGAAACATTTATATAAATATCCTGAAACATTTATAAAAATATAATGAAATGTTTATAAAAATATGAAATATTTATAAAAATATCATGAAACATTTACATAAATATCATAAAACATTTAATAAAAATATCATGAAACATTTATAAAAATATCACTTTAGAAAACTAACTGGCTAATTATGAGATAAAAACTGCCAATATCTCTGCTTGTTTATGATTTATTGATCTCCTTTTGAATTACTGTAGTTTGTTTGTGCTCAGTAATCTATGATTGGTAACTATCTTGACACTTGACCTTAATCAAATGCTTTTATTTCAGACTAAAATGTAAACTGGATAGTTTAAGAAAATACTACATTGGCAAAAGAATTTTTATCTGCAAAAGTAACTTTAAATCTATGACTTTGTTTTGGACATGATGTAATACAATGCATTTCACCTGCTGCCTGATTGGCTTGGTTGTTCTCATCATACTGAAGACAGAGAGATCTTAACAGGTCATGATTGGGCAATGTTGCTTCCATGTATGATGCTCCCAAGAACCTGCACAGTGGAACATATGAGAGGTAGGCTAGTTCAGGAGTCAGCACCTGCTTCAGTTCCTCTAAAGCCTAGAAAAAAAAAATGAGATTTTTGTAATCTACTGGTTAGATTAAATACAGGTAACACCCTATCCCAGTGCTCAAATAAACATCACTTGGAGTGTATTTACCATATCTGTTAATGGTTCCAGAGATTGCTCCCACAGCCTAGGCCTCCTAAATCGGAAATTAAGTGCTACAGGAATAAGAATTATTAATAAAGACACAGGATATGAAAATAAGTGTACATACTGAATGTAAGCAGAAGTGTGCAAACTTTACATGCCATTTTACATGTACATGAGACAGAAAGAAAATATCAACAATCCTGCCAGTATGCAAAACATTTAACAGGGTTTTGATTCACATTCAAGACTGGACTGTAGTACCTCCATGAATAGTTGCTGTTTACCACACTATGATACTCTAATAATTTACTGTATCTGGAGTCTCAGCTTACTCATCACTGAAGTGAAACCTTATGCAAACAGCTGCACAAGTGTTCTTCATATGTCATTTTTCTTTTCTGCCTGCAATGTGAGTATTGTGACAATAAAATTTATCTTAATATTCCCATTATTGTCTTTTAATTAATATTGATACTCAAAAGCACTTGGGTGGTTATTTCTTACATGCAGTGCAGTTGTAAACTGATCACTTTACTTTGTGAGCTGAAGAGTGCAAGAACATTTTGAATTTATAATTTTTTTTTTCAACAAGTCGGCAGTCTTCCACCGAGGCAGGGTGACCCAAAAAGAAAATACTTTCACCTCACTCATACATAATCACTGTCTTTGCAGAGGCGCTCAGATACGACAGTTTAGAATAGTCCCTCCAAAATGTCACTATCCCAGACCCCTCCTTTAAAGTGCAGGCATTGTACTTCCCATTTCCAGGATTCAAGTCCGGCTAAATCTATAATAACAGGTTTCCCTAAATCCCTTCACTAAATATTACCCTGCTCACACTCCAACAGCTCGTCAGGTCCCAAAAACCATTCGTCTCCATTCACTCCTATCTAACACGCTCACACACGCTTGATGGAAGTCCAAGCCCCTCGCCCACAAAACCTCCTTTACCCCTTCCATCCAACCTTTTTGAGGAAGACCCCTACCCCTCCTTCCTTCCCCTACACATTTATACGCTCTCCAAGTCATTCTACTTTGGTCCATTCTCTCTAAATGACCAAACCACCTCAACAACCCCTCTGACTAATACTTTTTGTAACTCCACACCTCCTCCTAATTTCCACACTCCGAATTCTCTGCATAATATTTACACCACACATTGCCATTAGACAGGACATCTCCATTGCCTCCAGCCGCCTCCTCGCTGTAGCATTTACAACCCAAGCTTCACACCCATATAAGAGTGTTGGTACCACTATACTTTCATACATTCCCTTCTTTGCCTCCATAGATAACATTTTTTGTCTCCACAGATACCTCAATGCACCACTCACCTTTTTTTCCTTCATCAATTCTATGGTTAATTTCATCCTTCATAAACCCATCCGCTGACAAGTCAACTCCCAAATACAGTGGAACCCCAGTTAACGAACACCCCGAAAATCGTGCAATTATGTAAGTATAATATTGTAAGTGCTTGTGGAAGTGTATTTTTGGGGGTCTGAAATAGACTAACCTAAATGACATTTTTTCTTAAGGAAGTAAATTCGTTCGGTAATGGCACTTGAGCAGGCTTCTGCAATGATTTTTTTTCGTTAAACGGGGTTCCACTGTATCTGAAAACATTCACTTCTTCCATACTCCCTCTCTCCAATGTGATATCCAATTTTTCTTAATCTAAATTGTTTGATACCCTCATCACCTTACTCTTATCTTTGTTCACTTTCAACTTCCTACCTTTACACACCCTCCCAAACTTGTCCACTAACCTTTGCAACTTTTCTTTAGAATCTCCCATAAGCACAGTATCATCAGCAAAAAATAACTGTGTCAACTCCCATTTTGTACTTGATTCCCCATAATTTTATCCTACTCCTCTCCCCAACACCCTAGCATTTACTTCTTTTACAACCCCATCTATAAATATATTAAACAACCATGGTGACATCATACATCCCTGTCTAAGACCTACTTTTACCAGGAAGTAATCTCCCTCTCTCCTACACACCCTAACCTGAGTCTCACTATCCTCATAAAAACTCTTTACAGCATTCAGTAACTTACTACCTATTCCATACACTTGCAACATCTGCCACATTGCTCCCCTATCCACTCTATCATATGCTTTTTCTAAATCCGTAAATGCAATAAAAACGTCCCTACCTTTATCTAAATACTGTTCACATATATGCTTCAATGTAATCTCTTGATCTACACATCCCCTACTCACTCTAAAACCTCCTTGCTTATCAGTGATCCTGCTCTCTGTCTTACCTCTAATTCTTTCAATAATAACCCTACCGTACACCTTACCTGGTATACTCAGTAAACTTATTCCCCTATAATTTTTACAATCTCTTTTGTCACCCTTCCCTTTATATAAAGGAACTATACATGCTCTCTGCCAATCCTTAGGTACCTTTCCCTCTTTGATACATTCATTAACCCTTTGACTGTTTTGGTCGTATATATATGTCTTACGAGCCAATGTTTCGGACATATTAATACGCGTAAATTCTAGCAGCTTCAAATGAAGCGGGAGAAAGCTGGTAGGCCTACATGTGAGAGAATGGCTCTGCATAATGGGTGTGCGCAGAATGAAAAAAATCGGGGACTCAGTGCTGCATTGTGGGAGCGCCATGTTTGTAGTCCTTGTTCACCATGCCTCGCGGTAAGAAGTACCTTACTTCCCGGCGAATTGGAGGTCTTCTCTTCCCAAGTGATAGTTCTAACAGCGATGAAAGTGCCAGTGAAAGTGAATTCCATGGTTTTCAAAAGGGTGTGATCGAAAGCAGTGCCTAGGATAACATAATTAGTGATGAAAACCCAGATGACCCACAACCTTCCACCTCTGGTGCTGGGCCGTCTCATTCACATTCACCTGTACCAGGACGAAAGAGGAAACTATTTCAACGTGTACAGGACTCTGATGTGAGCAGTGTAAGTGATGATGATAGTGATTTCAAAGCTATTGAATGCAGTTCTAGTGGCGACAGTGAGGGAGAATATTCTCCAGTGAAGCGGCAGTATGTATGATGCAACATGCGTTCTGGTAGTGTGCCATATGTAATTCCAAGGAAAAGGAGTAAATCTCGGAGTACATAGTAGATAGTAAACAAGGGGATGCCCCGGGAAATACTGAAGATAAATTACCAGAAACAACTGATGAAGGCTCTATTGCTAGCACTAGTCCCGAAGATAGAAACAAGACAGGAATACACGCACCAATAGGGAATACAATGGAGAACAGTCACAAAAAAACAGGACAAACAGAAACCAGGCCTATGTGAATATTATGCACTTGGTATCTGCAGGCATGGAATATCTGGGATAACAGATGGGACATGCAATTATGACCATCCCAGAAAATGCCGTGCCCATATGACAACAGGAAAATGCAACCTCCCGTCCTGTAAGCTTTTTCACCTTGAAATGTGCCACTCATCAGTTCAGGAAAGACAGTGCTATAACTTATACTGCCAGGCACGCCACCTAAAGGGTACAAGACGACACAGAACATCCAGACCATGGAAAAACCTGGGTAGCCACAGACACTCCAGAGAGAGAGGTTTTTTAGCGCCAGGAAGGAAAAAAAGCTGGCAGGAAATGACAGAAATCGTACACCAACTGCAATCATTTCTGGAGTGGAATCACAGTCAATGGCCTCCACTCCAAAACAACAGATATAGTGCCAGGAAAAAAAAGACCCCCCCCATACCACCAATACAACGACATTCATCTTTGCAAATATACAGGGTCTAAAGCCAGCAACGAACAACAAGATACCTTACATCCGTGGACTGCTTACAGAATCAAATGCTATGTTTGCGGCTTTCACAGAGACCCACATAAGAGATCACTTGGACAATGAAATATGGATCCCGGGCTACAACCTATACAGATGTGGCAGAGTGAACAAGCAAAAGGAGGGGGGGCCTGTATATCACAGAGTCACTTATATGTTCAGAACTATTAGGTGCCTCGAATGATGTAGTTGAAGTATTAGCAGTAAAGATCGAGAATCAAAACCTGGTCATCGTGGTTGTATACAAGCCTCTGGATGCAACGTCCCAACAATTCCAGGAACAGCTTCTGAAAATTGACCACTGTCTGGAAAATCTTCCAGCTCCTGCCCCCAACATCTTGCTCCTGGGGGATTTCAACCTAAGGCACCTAAAATGGAGGAATATGTGGTAGCAGAGATAACACCAGGAGGCAGCTCAGATGAAAACTCGCACACACATGAACTTTTAAATCTCTGCACCAAATTCACCTTAAACCAGCAAATAGTAGAGCCTACAAGATTAGAGAATACGCTGGACCTTATCTTCACCAACAATGATTATCTGATACGAAATGTCATCATATCAAAAACAATATACGTACTCAGATCACAACATAATAGAGGTCCAGACATGTATGCGGGGAGCCCCAGATTGACAAAATGTGATCAGTTGCGAGGGAGCCTTCTCCAAATTCAACTTCAATAACAAAAACATAAGGTGGGACCAAGTAAACCAAGTCCTAAATGATATAAACTGGGAAGATAGCCTAAGCATCATGGATCCTAACCTATGTCTAGAACAAATTAACTCTGTGGCACTTGACACTTGAGGTTTTCTCAAGGCAAATTCCCTTAAGGAAAAAAAGGAGAAGATGTAAACTAGAGAGAGGCGCTCCCTATACAGGCGAAGGCAAAGAATAACGGAGTGGCTACAAGAGGCCAATATATCTGAAATACGTAGGGAGACACTGGTCAGAGAAATAGTAAACATCGAATTAAAACTAAAGGAATCTTACAGGAATCAAGAAACGCGGGAAGAACAAAAAGCCATAAATGAAATTGAAAGAAACCAAGAGTATTTCTTTTCTTATGCCAAATCAAAGTCGAGAACAACATCCAGTATTGTGCCCCTACTTAAACGGGATGGGTCCTACACAGATGACAGCAAGGAAATGAGTGAGTTACTAAAGTCCCAGTATGACTCAGTTTTTAGCGAGCTGCTAACCAGACTGAAAGTCGAAGACCTAAATGAATTTTTTATGAGAGTGCCACAGAACTTGGCAGACACAAGCCTATCTGACATCACCCTGATGCCAAATGACTTCAAAAAGGCAATAAATGACATGCCCATGCACTCCGCTCCAGGCCCAGACTCATGGAACTCTGTGTTCATCAAGAACTGCAAGAAGCCCCTATCATGTGCTTTTAACATCCTATGGAGAGGGAGCATGGACACAGGGGTTGTCCCGTAGTTCCTAAAAACAACAGACATAGCCCCACTTCACAAAGGGGGCAGTAAAGCAATAGCAAAGAACTACAGACCAATAGCGCTAACGTCCCATATCATAAAAATCTTTGAAAGGGTTCTAAGAAGCAAGATTGCCACTCATCTAGATACCCATCAATTACACAACCCAGGGCAGCATGGGTTTAGAGCAGGTCGCTCCTGTCTGTCTCAACTACTGGACCACTACGACAAGGTCCTGGATGCTCTAGAAGACAAACATAATGCAGATGTTATACATATAAGAACATAAGAAAGGAGGAACACTGTAGCAGGCCTGTTGGCCCATACTAGGCAGTCCTTCACATTCCATCCCACTAACAAGATATTTGTTGAAATTAAGACACATGTGCAACATCTGGGTATCTTTATAGTAAACGTTTCGCCATCCAGTGGCTTTATCAATACAAAATCCTATGACATAATATGAAGAGAGGAGAACTATATACAAAAGATGAGGTAATCAGTCCCTCGGCCTTGGAGTTGGTGTATTCAGCACCGTAGGTCTGGAGATTATGAAGATCAGGTTAGGAGGCTTGGCCTTAAATAGGCGACAGCTGAAAGGGACGGGTAGCAGACGAGGGCATAGTCACTGGTAGGCGGGATTCCCCAGTGTAAGTAAGTCATACCCAAAGAGATGGGTTAGTTGTAGTACTAGTCGTAGCCGTGAAGAAGGTTATGTGCAGGTCCTCAGAATCGACTCCATGATGTTGTTGTGTCTGACAAGTTGTACAAGAAAGGTATACAATACCGACAATATGAAATTAAGACACATGTGCAACATCTGGGTATCTTTATAGTAAACGTTTCGCCATCCAGTAGCTTTATCAATACAAAATCCTAGGACATAATATGAAGAGAGTAGAACTATATACAAAAGATGAGGTAATCAGTCCCTCGGCCTTGGAGTTGGTGTATTCAGCACCGTAGGTCTGGAGATTATGAAGATCAGGTTAGGAGGCTTGGCCTTAAATAGCACCTACGGTGCTGAATACACCAACTCCAAGGCCGAGGGTTCTCTCTTGGAGAGATATCCTCAAGACCTTATTTATATCCCCTTTGTTAATACCCATTTTCCACTTGTATACCTCGATCATGTCTCCCCTCATTCTACGTCTTACAAGTGAATGTAATTTTAGGGTCTTCAATCTTTCTTCATATGGAAGATTTCTAATGCAATGTATTAATTTAGTCATTCTACGCTGAATGTTTTCTAACAAATTAATGTCCATTATGTAATATGGAGACCAGAACTGAGCTGCGTAATCTAGGCGAGGCCTTACTAATGATGTATAAAGCTGTAATATAACCTCTGAACTTCTGTTGCTTACACTTCTTGATATAAATCCCAGTAATCTGTTGGCCTTATTACGTACGCTTAGGCACTGCTGTCTTGGTTTAAAGTTGCTGCTTACCATAACCCCCAAGTCCTTTTCGCAATCTGTATAGCTAAGTTCTACGCCATTCAACTTATAAGTGCTTGGGTTATGGACACTCCCGAGCTTCAGAACATTGCATTTATCTACATTGAACTGCATCTGCCACTTTTCTGACCACGAATTGAGTTTGTCTAAATCGTCCTGAAGTTCCCTGACATCTACGTTTGAATAAATTATCCTACCTATCTTTGTGTCGTCGGCGAATTTGCTCATTTTATTTTTATTAACACATCGGCCGATTCCCACCAAGGCAGGGTGGCCCGAAAAAGAAAAACTTTCATCATCATTCACTCCATCACTGTCTTGCCAGAGGGGTGCTTTACACTACAGTTATAAAACTGCAACATTAACACCCCTCCTTCAGAGTGCCGGCACTGTACTTCCCATCTCCAGAACTTGCTCATATCACTAGTAATTCCCTCATCAAGGTCACTGATATATATTATAAACAACAACGGGCCCAAGACTGATCCCTGTGGAACGCCACTTGTTACAGATCCTCACTCGGATTTAACCCCATTTAAGCACACTCTCTGCTTCCTATTGGTGAGCCATGACTCGATCCATGACAGCACTTTTCCCCCAATTCCATGAGCTGCCACTTTCCTTAACAGTCGCTGGTGCGGTACTCTATCAAAAACCTTACTAAAGTCTAAATAAACAATATCAAATTCTTTATCGTGATCAACAGGCTCAAAAGCTTTACCGAAGAAAGTTAATAAATTAGTTAGGCAGGAACGGCCCCTTGTGAATCCATGCTTAGTATCGTTAATCAAATTATGTTTATCGAGATGGTTTCTTATAATATCAGCTATAATTGACTCTAGTAATTTGCCTACAATTGAGGTCAGGCTTATTGGGCGGTAATTAAATCCAGCACCTCCCACTCATATATCTGTCCAATCTCTTTTTAAAGCCACCCAAGGTCCTAGCCTCTATCACCCTACTCGGAAGATTGTTCCACGCATCTACAACTCTGTTCGAAAACCAGTACTTGCCTATGTTCTTTCTAAATATAAATTTATCCAATTTAAATCCGTTATTTCTGGTTCTTACTTGGTTCAATATCCTCAGTATTTTATTAATATCTCCTTTGTTTATGCCCATCATCCACTTGTACACCTCGATGATATCTCCCCTCATTCTACGTCTCTCCAGAGAGTGGAGATTCAACGCTCTAAGTCTATCTTCATACGAGAGATTTCTTATACTGTAAATCATTTTAGTCATTCTTCTTTGTATGTTTTCCAATGAATATATATCCATCCTGTAGTAAGGAGACCAAAACTGAGCTGCATAATCCACATGAGTGTATTAATATTGGTAGAATTACCGACAATATGTTAAGTAAAAGGACACAAATGCAACTAATGAGACATTTTATTGTGGCAACGTTTCGCTCTCCAGGAGCTTTGTCAAGCCGTTACAAACAATGCATGGACACACAGGGTATATATAGGTTCAGGGTGAGGTGTAATACTAGTGGTGGTAGAGGTAGTAGTGATATAAGTCGTAGTAGTAGTAGTGATACAATAAGGTATAACAATCAACTTGCACATGAGTAAAAGGTGATATGTGGTGACTTTGCTGAGAATATGCTCAGCAGTGTGGTGGTCAATCTGAAGGTTGGCCCTCATATTTCGTGCAGTTTCAAAGGTTTCCTTAGCGATGTTAGAAAGTTCTTCAGAACATTCAGTTAAGTAGGCTTGAGTAGCTGGAGAGAAAGGGTGTTTGGAGTTGGAGAGTTGCGCAGGAGTAGATTTAGGGATCACCTTCTCGGTCAGGCAATCTTGAAGGAAGTTGTGTCTGTTGCGAAGACTGTGAGCGCGAAGAAGGGTGTCCATATAACGGCCCGGAAAAGGCACTGCCAGGACACAAGAATATGAAAGACAGGCTAACTCTCTTGTTCTGTAGTAATGCTCATAGGGATTTAAAATTGAAGCCTTTACTTGTGTATGTATCACTCTGAAAATCCCAGAGTGTTCAAGAAAAACAGTGTCGTCAAGACTAAACTGTGTGTGATTTGGAAGACTAACAGTAAGGCATGGGTCACGAGGGAAATTTTCCTGGAATGGTTTAATCAAGTGTTTGGCCCGAGTGTGAAGAAATACCTCCTGGAAAAGAAATTGCCACTCAAGTGCCTCCTGGTATGGACAATGCTCCTGCTCATCCTCCAGACATGGAAGACCAATTGTCTAAGGAATTCAGTTTTGTAACTGTGAAGTTCTTGCCTCCTAACACCACTCCTCTCATCCAGCCCATGGACCAGCAGATCATTGCAAACTTCAAAAAACTTTACACCAAATCAATGTTTCAAAGGTACTTTGACATAACCTCGGACTCTGAATTGACCTTAAGAGAGTTCTGGAGGGATCACTTCAATATCTTCCATTGCATAAGCCTAATAGATAAGGCTTGGGAGGGAGTGACTTCCAGGACGATGAACTCTGCTTGGAGAAAGTTGTGGCCAGATTGTGGATTTTGAAGGGTTTGGGGCTGACCCTGAGGAGCCTATGGAAGTTGTGGAAAGTATTGTGGCATTGGGGAATTGCATGGGGTTGGATGTGAGTGGCGAGGATCTGGAAGAGTTGGCGGAGGACAACAATGAAGAGCTAACCACCGAAGAGCTGCAAGAGCTTGAGCTGGAACACCATCAAACCCCAACTCAGGAAATTGCTTCAGTGGAGGAGGAAGAGAGATGTAAGGTGCCTTCTTCAAAGATTAAGGAGATTTGTGTAATGTGGACTACGATGCATTCATTTGTGGAGGAACATAACCCTGACAAAGATGTTGCAAGCCGTCTCGGCAACATTTACAATAACAATCTCTTTTCCCATTTTAGGGACATTTTAAAGAGATGCCAGAAACAGAGCTCTCTGGACCGATATTTAGTGCCACAGGTGTGCAGTGACTCTCAAGCTGGTCCTAGTGGCAGTAAAAGACAAAAAAGGGAAGTGACCCCAGATGAGGATGTGGTACCTAGAGTCCTTATGGAAAGAATAGCCTCTCTTCCCTCTCCCTTCCTCCCTGTCTTCCATCCAGCAAAATCAATCTTCAATAAAGGTAAGTGTCATGTTGAATGTTCATTCTTTTGTGCATGTAAATCTATGCTGATGTTATGAATGAAAAGAAGTTGGATGTTCTGGACCTAAGCGAAACAAAGCTGAAGGGGGTAGGCGAGTTTCAGTGGGGAGAAATAAATGGGATTAAGTCAGGAGTATCTGAGAGAGTTAGAGCTAAGGAAGGGGTAGCAATAATGTTGAAGGATCAGTTATGGAAGGAGAAGAGAGAATATAAATGTGTAAATTCAAGGATTATGTGGATTAAAATAAGGGTCGGATGCGAAAAGTGGGTCATAATAAGTGTGTATGCACCTGGAGAAGAGAGGAGGTAGAGGAGAGAGAGAGATTTTGGGAGATGTTAAGCGAATGTATAGGAACTTTTGAACCAAGTGAGAGAGTAATTGTGGTAGGGGACCTAAATGCTAAAGTAGGAGAAACATGTAGAGAGGGTGTGGTAGGTAAGTTTGGGGTGCCAGGTGTAAATGATAATGGGAGCCCCTTGATTGAACTTTGTATAGAAAGGGGTTTAGTTATATGTAATACATATTTTAAGAAAAAGAGGATAAACAAGTATACAAGATATGATGTAGGGCGAAATGACAGTAGTTTGTTGGACTACGTATTGGTAGATAAAAGACTGTTGAGTAGACTTCAGGATGTACATGTTTATAGAGGGGCCACAGATATATCAGATCACTTTTTAGTTGTAGCGACAGTGGGAGTAAAGGTAGATGGGATACAAGGAAAATAGAAGCAGTAAGTAAGAGAGAGTGAAGGTTTATAAACTAAAAGAGGAGGCAGTTAGGGTAAGATATAAACAACTATTGGAGGATAGATGGGTTAGTGAGAGTGTAGGCAATGGGGTCGAAGATGTATGGGGTAGATTTAAAAATGTAGTGTTAGAGTGTTCAGCAGAAGTTTGTGGTTACAGGCGAGTGGGGCGGGAGGGGAAAAGGAGCATTTGGAATGATGATGTAAAGAAGGTAAAGGGAAAAAAAGTTAGCAAAGAGGGTTTTACAAAGTAGAAGTGATGCAAGGAGGAAGAGTATATGGAGAAAAAGAAACAAGAGGGGGTGAAGCAATGTAAAAAGAGAGCAAATGAGAGGGGGGTGAGATGTTATCAACAAATTTTGTTGAAAATAAGAAAAAGTTTTGGGTGAGATTAATAAGTTGAGGAAGCCTAGAGAACAAATGGATTTGACAGTTAAAAAGGAGAGGGGAGTTATTAAAGGAGAGTTAGAGGATGGGAAGATGGGGGGAATATTTTGAGGGTTGTTAAAGTTGATGAAGACAGGAACTTTATTTGGTATAGGGCAAGGAGGAATAACATCGAGGAGTGTGGAAGAGCCAGTTGTGAGTGTGAGGGGGAAATTGTGAGGGAGTGGGTAGAATGAAAGGGGTAAGGCAGCTGGGGTTGATGGGACAAAAATAGAAGTGTTTAAAAACAGGTGGGGGTTGTTTTGGAGTGGTTGGTGCTATTATTTAATAAATGTATGG
>WNWK01008359.1:32500-72473 GCA_009830355.1 Cherax destructor | reverse complement strand
AAAGAATAGCCTCTCTTCCTCTCCCTTCCTCCCTGTCTTCCATCCAGCAAAATCAATCTTCAATAAAGGTAAGTGTCATGTTGAATGTTCATTCTTTTGTGCATGTAAATCTATGCTGATGTTATGAATGAAAAGAAGTTGGATGTTCTGGACCTAAGCGAAACAAAGCTGAAGGGGGTAGGCGAGTTTCAGTGGGGAGAAATAAATGGGATTAAGTCAGGAGTATCTGAGAGAGTTAGAGCTAAGGAAGGTAGCAATAATGTTGAAGGATCAGTTATGGAAGGAGAAGAGAGAATATAAATGTGTAAATTCAAGGATTATGTGGATTAAAATAAGGGTCGGATGCGAAAAGTGGGTCATAATAAGTGTGTATGCACCTGGAGAAGAGAGGAGTGTAGAGGAGAGAGAGAGAGAGATTTTGGGAGATGTTAAGCGAATGTATAGGAACTTTTGAACCAAGTGAGAGAGTAATTGTGGTAGGGGACCTAAATGCTAAAGTAGGAGAAACATGTAGAGAGGGTGTGGTAGGTAAGTTTGGGGTGCCAGGTGTAAATGATAATGGGAGCCCCTTGATTGAACTTTGTATAGAAAGGGGTTTAGTTATATGTAATACATATTTTAAGAAAAAGAGGATAAACAAGTATACAAGATATGATGTAGGGCGAAATGACAGTAGTTTGTTGGACTACGTATTGGTAGATAAAAGACTGTTGAGTAGACTTCAGGATGTACATGTTTATAGAGGGGCCACAGATATATCAGATCACTTTTTAGTTGTAGCGACAGTGGGAGTAAAAGGTAGATGGGATACAAGGAAAATAGAAGCAGTAAGTAAGAGAGAGGTGAAGGTTTATAAACTAAAAGAGGAGGCAGTTAGGGTAAGATATAAACAACTATTGGAGGATAGATGGGTTAGTGAGAGTGTAGGCAATGGGGTCGAAGATGTATGGGGTAGATTTAAAAATGTAGTGTTAGAGTGTTCAGCAGAAGTTTGTGGTTACAGGCGAGTGGGTGCGGGAGGGAAGAGGAGCGATTGGTGGAATGATGATGTAAAGAGAGTAGTAAGGGAGAAAAAGTTAGCATATGAGAGGTTTTTACAAAGTAGAAGTGATGCAAGGAGGGAAGAGTATATGGAGAGAAAAAGAGACGTTAAGAGAGTGGTGAAGCAATGTAAAAAGAGAGCAAATGAGAGAGTGGGTGAGATGTTATCAACAAATTTTGTTGAAAATAAGAAAAAGTTTTGGAGTGAGATTAATAAGTTGAGGAAGCCTAGAGAACAAATGGATTTGACAGTTAAAAATAGGAGAGGAGAGTTATTAAATGGAGAGTTAGAGGTATCGGGAAGATGGAGGGAATATTTTGAGGAGTTGTTAAATGTTGATGAAGACAGGGAAGCTGTGATTTCGTGTATAGGGCAAGGAGGAATAACATCTTGTAGGAGTGTGGAAGAGCCAGTTGTGAGTGTGAGGGAAGTTCGTGAGGCAGTGGGTAGAATGAAAAGGGGTAAGGCAGCTGGGATTGATGGGACAAAGATAGAAGTGTTAAAAGCAGGTGGGGATATAGTTTTGGAGTGGTTGGTGCTATTATTTAATAAATGTATGGAAGAGGGTAAGGTACCTAGGGATTGGCAGAGAGCATGTATTGTTCCTTTGTATAAAGGCAAAGGGGACAAAAGAGAGTGCAAAAATTATAGGGGAATAAGTCTGTTGAGACCTAGGTAGTAGGTTGGTAGACAGCAGCCGCATAGGGAGGTACTACCGTCCTGCCAAGTGAGTGTAAAACGAAAGCCTGTATTTGTTTTACATGATGGTAGGATTGCTGGTGTCTTTTTTCTGTCTCATAAACATGCATGATTTCAGGTATGTTTTGTTACTTCTACTTACACTTAGGTCACACTACACATTCATGTACAAGCATATATATATACACACCCCTCTGGGTTTTCTTCTATTTTCTTACTAGTTCTTGTTCTTATTTCCTCTTATCTCCATGGGGAAGTGGAACAGAATTCTTCCTCCGTAAGCCATGCGTGTCGTAAGAGGCGATTAAAATGCCGGGAGCAAGGGGCTAGTAACCCCTTCTCCTGTATATATTACTAAATGTAAAAGGAGAAACTTTCGTTTTTTCTTTTGGGCCACCCTGCTTCGGTGGGAAACGGCCGACGTGTTGAAAGAAAGAAGAAAGAAGTCTGTTGAGTGTACCTGGTAAAGTGTATGATAGAGTTATTATTGAAAGAATTAAGAGTAAGACAGAAAGCAGGATAGCAGATGAACAAGGGGGCTTTAGGAAAGGTAGGAGGTGTGTAGACCAAGTGTTTACAGTGAAACATAGGTGAACAGTATTTGGATAAGGGTAAAGAGGTTTTTGTGGCCTTCATGGATTTGGAAAAGGCGTATAATAGGGTGGATAGGGGGGGCAATGTGGCAGATGTTGCAGGTATATGGAATAGGAGGTAGGTTACTGAAAGCAGTGAAGAGTTTTTATGAGGATAGTGAGGCTCAGGTTAGAGTGTGTAGGAGGGAAGGGGACTATTTCCCAGTAAAAGTGGGCCTTAGACAAGGATGTGTGATGTCACCGTGGTTGTTCAATATATTTATAGATGGGGTTGTAAGAGAAGTGAATGCGAGGGTCTTGGCAAGAGGTGTGGTGTTAAAAGATAAAGAATCAAATACAAAGTGGGAGTTGTCACAGTTGCTTTTTGCTGATGACACTGTGGTTTTGGGAGATTCTGAAGAGAAGTTGCAGAGGTTGGTGGATGAATTTGGTAGGGTGTGTAAAAGAAGAAAATTGAAAGTGAATATAGGAAAGAGTAAGGTGATGAGGATAATAAAAAGATTAGGTTACAAAAGATTGGATATCAGATTGGAAGGAGAGAGTATGGAGGAGGTGAATGTATTCAGATATTTGGGAGTGGACATGTCAGCAGATGGGTCTATGAAGGATGAGGTGAATCATAGAAATGATGAGGGAAAAAGGGTGAGTGGAGCACTTCGGAGTCTGTGGAGACAAAGAACCTTGTTCATGGAAGTAAAGAGGGGAATGTATGAAAGTATAGTTATACCAACACTCTTATATGGGTGTGAAACATGGGTGATGAATGTTGCAATGAGGAGAAGGCTGGAGGCAGTGGAGATGTCATGTCTGAGGTCAATGTGTGGTGTTAATATAATGCAGAGAATTTGGAGTTTGGAAATTAGGAGGAGGTGCGGGATTACCAAAACTATTATCCAGAGAGCTGAGGAGGGGTTGTTGAGGTGGTTCGGACATGTAGAGAGAATGGAACGAGACAGAATGACTTCGAGAGTGTATAAATCTGTAGTGGAGGGAAGGCGGGGTAGGGGTCGGCCTAGGAAAGGTTGGAGGGAGGGGGTAAAGGAGGTTTTGTGTGCGAGGGGCTTGGACTTCCAGCAAGCATGTGTGAATGTATTTGATAGGAGTGAATGGAGACAAATGGTTTTTAATACTTGACGTGCTGTTGGAGTGTGAGCAAAGTAACATTTATGAAGGGATTCAGGGAAACCAGCAGGCCGGACTGAAGGAGGGGTGTTAATGTTGCAGTTTTATAACTGTAGTGTAAAGCACCCCTCTGGCAAGACAGTGATGGAGTGAATGATGATGAAAAGTTTTTCTTTTTCAGGCCACCCTGCCTTGGTGGGAATCGGCCGATGTGTTAATAATAAAAAATCTATCTTTAAGGCCCCCCCCCAAAAAAAATTTTGTTTAATACTTCTGGGTGTCTGGAACAGATTAATTGAATTTACATTATTTGTTATGGGGAAAATGGTTTCATTTTTCGCCAATTTCAGTTTTAGCCGATCTCTCTGGAACAGATTAAACACGAAAATGGAGGGTCCACTGTCTTAGTTTAGAAAAAGAACACCTTAAATGCTCTCACCTTAGCTTTGACAGAATCTATATTAGATCCTGGAGATGCTTGGAGGTCATCAGATAAAGAAGGCTCATAATTGGCACCCAACACTTCTTCTGCCTCAAGTGATCTGAAAAGAATTTTATTCAGAAAAAGCTGCAGGTTAATCTATATAACATAAATAATATTTAAAATTTCAACAGCATTTATATGTTGCAATATGAACACACTGTACAATGGTATTGAACTTTTTTATGTTTATAAGAATACTGGAAAAAAGGAAATATGATAACAACATATAAGGTTACAAAATGATATGAAAGAACAAAGATGTTTATGTAGTAGTTTCAACAGGAATAACAAGAAGCCACAGATGTAAAATTAAAAAAAAAATGGAGCCAAAAGGATATTTGGAAATTTTTCTTTACGAACAGTTGTGGAAGATTGGAATAAATTGAAAGAGTATATAGTAAGTGCTACAATCATTCAAAAATTACATTATGAAAATATCAATGATGATGGTACATTACAAGTATAGTTCTGCTATTGTAGCTACAACTACGTAATACAAATGAGTAATTACATGACATTAACCCATATCATCATTCTTCACAAACATTCTTTCTTGTTATTACTTTGCACTACAACTTAATAAATGTAACTCTTGCATGTTTGTGCAACCTTACTTAACTTTAGCACTTTCCCTTGCTTTAAGCAGACTCACTATTTGTGAATTAAATTTTATGCGATGCTGGATTTCTACTAGTACAGTGGACCCTCGAGTTTCATGATTAATCCGTTCCAGAGAGTCTGCCGAAGGGCGAAATTCACGAATGGTGAAACCATTTTCCCCATAAGAAATAATGTAAATCCAATTAATCCGTTTCAGACACCCAAAAGTATTAACAAAAAATAATTTTTTTAGAGATTAAATATAGATTTACAGACAGAAAACAATGACAAATAAATATAAAGCACTAATAAAATGGATAAATGAACATTTAACATCACACTTAACTTTACTGAAGACTTGTTGGTGTATGAAACATGGGTAGGAGGGGATAGGGAGGCGAGTTTATTATGCTTCAATATGACGCTAATATCATCTCTACGGCTTATTTATCTATCACAATTCATCTAATATGACATATTAAACAGAAACATTATACAGTGGTACCTCGGTTAGCGATATTAATCCGTCAGAGAGGGCGTATCTGTAACCGAATTAATCGTTATCCGAATCAATTTTCCCCATAAGAAATAATGGAAATAAAATTAATCCGTTCCAGACTTCCAAAAGTAGTAAAATAAAATATTTTTTAGAACTTTTTGACATTAAATAATACACAATTTTATGAACAATAAAGAAATACATGTAAATATAGTACAATAACATGTCACTTACATTTATTGAAGAGTTGTTGATGTGTGGAAGATGGAAGGAGGGAAAAGGATGGAGTACGTAGTATGCTAGTGTTTGGAAGGGGAATCCCCTTCCATTAACACTGCAGGTGGCAAGTTCTTTTCTGGGGTTACTGGCCTTTTTCTTTTAATGCCACACTCCTTGCATGAATGCTACACTCCCTGCATGAATGCTACACTCCCTGCATGCCTGCTACACTCCCTGCATGAATGCTACACTCCTTGCGTGAATGCTACACTCCCTGCATGAATGCTACACTCCCTGCATGCATACTACACTCCCTGCATGCCTGCTACACTCCCTGCATGAATGCTACACTCCCTGCATGCCTGCTACACTCCCTGCATGCCTGCTACACTCCCTGCATGAATGCTACACTCCCTGCATGCCTGCTACACTCCCTGCATGCCTGCTACACTCCCTGCATGAATGCTACACTCACTGTATGCCTGCTACACTCCCTGCATGCCTGCTACACTCCCTGCATGCCTGCTACACTCCCTGTATGCCTGCTACACTCCCTGCATGCCTGCTACACTCCCTGCATGCCTGCTACACTCCCTGCATGCCTGCTACACTCCCTGCATGAATGCTACACTCCCTGCATGAATGCTACACTCCCTGCATGAATGCTACACTCCTGCATGAATGCTACACTCCTGCATGAATGCTACACTCCCTGCATGAATGCTACACTCCTGTATGCCTGCTACACTCCCTGCATGCCTGCTACACTCCCTGCATGCCTGCTACACTCCCTGCATGCCTGCTACACTCCCTGCATGAATGCTACACTCCCTGCATGAATGCTACACTCCCTGCATGAATGCTACACTCCCTGCATGAATGCTACACTCCCTGCATGCCTGCTACACTCCCTGCATGCCTGCTACACTCCCTGCATGCCTGCTACACTCCCTGCATGAATGCTACACTCCCTGCATGAATGCTACACTCTTTACCACAGGGCTGGCACTAGGAGCTTTCTTTGGACCCATGGTAGCTTATTTAGCAGGTGCAAGCACTAAAAACAGTGGAATAATGACAATATACTGGTATGAATGCGTGGGTGGAGTGGGTGGTGGTCGCTCTCGCTTGTAAACAATAGCACACTGATGCTCCCTGGAGTGCCCGCACAGCTGGGCCCGCGGACGCGTTTGGGACGAATATCGTAAACCGAACGGATTATCGTAAACTGAGTCAATATTTTGACGTAAAAATGTATCACTAACCAATTTTATCGGTATCCGACGCCATCGCTAACCAAGGTACCACTGTATATACTCTAGAATGAATAAAATATGTCATTACATATGTGAGGAGTAAGTGGTGGTGGTGTTATTGTTGGGTTTATAAGGGCTACTGAGAGAAGCCTAACATATTAGTGGTAGTGGCGGTGGCAGCAGAAGCCACCACCATTATTCAAACTGAAACAATGTACGTAATTTATAAATAAGAAATATTTACACTTACCTTGGAGGAGATGTTGGTTTAATTAGTTAGTTTGATGGAGATGCCAGCAAAGGTATAGGGTGGTGGAAGATAGCAGGGCGGTGTATGTTCAGTGGCCCTATATACTTCCAACAACATTGGAAAGTTACTTTCGTGTCCTTTTTCTATTGCTTAATTGCTTAACTTACTTGCTACACTGTTAATGCTACACTTTATTGCTGGCTGGTGCTATAGCCTTTATCGACTCCTGCTGCTTTAGTATCGTACATATCATAGAATCACTGAAGAAGGCACATTCTCCCTTCTCACTTTGGTACTTTGCTGCAAGTTTTTTCTTTAATTCTATCATGTTTCTCACCTTCTTTACCAAAGGGCTGACACTAGGAGCTTTCTTTGGGCCCAAGGTGGCTTATTTAGCAGTTGCAAGCACAAAAAACAATGGATTATTATGAAATGTATCGTATGAACCAGTGGGATGATGGTCACTCGCCCACAAACAATGCCACACTGACTCTCTGAATGTTGTGTGGGAGCCTTTGTGTAAGCCCGGCCGCAATCCATACGACGGACGAATCGCGAGGCAAATCACGAACGGAGAGGGAGGCTTACAAAACTCGGGGGTCCACTGTATCTCCCATGTCTGTGAAAAATATTCAATATTACATGATAAATGCAGTTAGCAGAATGAAATGACTGAGATTTCTGCAGCTACATGTCACTGGAACACATCTATATTGCATAAAGTATGGGACACCTATACTTCTGTTTAAAATTCTGTTAATTTTGCATTGCCTTCTTCTCTGAATCAGGTAGTTATCAACTCATCAAAAAAGTTTTTCCTGAAGTATACAGTGGACCCTCAGTTAACGAAAACACTTTATCCCAGAAGCCTGCTCAAGTGCCATTACCGAACGAATTTACGTCCTTAAGAAATAATGTCACGTAGGTTAGTCTATTTCAGACCCCCAAAAATACACTTCCACATGCACTTAAAATATTATACTTACATAATTGTACGATTTCCGGGGTATTCGTTAACCGAGGGTCCACTGTACATACATTACAATTCAAACAACTCGCTGACCCACAACATACATAGCATTAGAAATCTTCCGTATGAAGAAAGATTGAAGACCCTAAAATTACATTCATTTGTAAGACAAAGAATGAGGGGAGACATGATCGAGGTATACAAGTGGAAAATGGGTATTAACAAAGGGGATATAAATAAGGTCTTGAGGATATCTCTCCAAGAGAGAACCCGCAATAATGGATTCAAATTAGATAAGTTTAGATTTAGAAAAGATATAGGAAAGTATTGGTTTGGCAATAGGGTAGTTGATGAGTGGAACAGTCTGCCACCTAGTAGGGCTATTGAAGCTAAGACCTTGGGTAGTTTCAAATTTAGGTTGAATAAATTCATGAGTGAGAGGGGTTGGATTTGAGTGGGACTTGCACATGAGTTAGTAGATTATTAGAAGTCAATTATAGCTGATATTATTAGAAACCATCTAGATAACCATAATTTGTTAATGATACTCAGCATGGATTCACGAGGGGCCGTTCCTGCCTATCTAATTTATTAACCTTCTTCAGTAAAGCTTTTGAGGCTGTTGATCATGATAAAGAATTTGATATTGTTTATTTAGACTTTAGTAAGGCTTTTGATAGAGTACCGCACCAGAGACTGTTAAAGAAAGTGGCAGCTCATGGCATTGGGGGAAAAGTGCTGTCATGGATCGAGTCATGGCTCACCAATAGGAAGCAGAGAGTGTGCATAAATGGGGTTAAATCCGAATGGGGACTTGTAACAAGTGGTGTTCCACAGGGATCAGTCTTAGGCCCGTTGTTATTTATAATATATATCAATGACCTTGACGAGGGAATTACTAGTGATATGAGCAAATTCGCCGACGACACGAAGATAGGTAGGATAATTGATTCAAACATAGATGTCATAGAACTTCAGGAAGATTTAGACAAACTTAATTCGTGGTCAGAAAAGTGGCAGATGCAGTTCAATGTAGATAAATGCAAGGTTCTGAAGCTCGGGAGTGTCCATAACCCAAGCACTTATAAGTTAAATAACGTAGAACTTAGCCATACAGATTGTGAGAAGGACTTGGGGGTGATGGTAAGCAGCAACCTTAAACCAAGACAGCAATGCCTAAGCGTACGTAATAAGGCAAATAGATTACTGGGATTTATATCAAGAAGTGTTAGCAACTGAAGTCCAGAGGTTATATTACAGCTTTATACATCATTAGTAAGGCCTCACCTAGATTACGCAGCTCAGTTCTGGTCTCCATATTACAGAATGGACATAAATTCGTTAGAAAACATTCAGCGTAGAATGACTAAATTAATACATAGCATTAGAAATCTTCCTTACGAAGAAAGATTGAAGACCCTTAAATTACATTCACTTGTAAGACGTAGAATGAGGGGAGACATGATCGAGGTATACAAGTGGAAAATGGGTATTAACAAAGGGGATATAAATAAGGTCTTGATGGTATCTCTCCAAGAGAGAACCCACAATAATGGATTCAAGTTAACATAAGAACATAAGAAAGGAGGAACACTGCAGCAGGCCTGTTGGCCCATACTAGGATAGTCCTTCACAATCCTTCCCACTAACAGAATACAGTGATACCCCGTCTTACGATATTTTTTCATTCCAGAATACTGTTCAAGTGCCATTACCAAACGAATTTATCTCCATAAGAAATGATGTAAAATACACTAGTCCTTTTAGACCCCCAAAATTACACTTACAAAAGCATTTAAAAAAATCAACTTACATAAAAGGGTGTGTTTGGGGACCATCGTAAGTCGGGGTACCACTGTATTTGCTCAACCCAATTTTCAATGCTACTCAAGAAATAAGCTTTGATAATTCTATTTACTTATGTGCGAGTCCCACTCAAATCCAACCCCTCTCACTCATGAATTTATCCAACCTAAATTTGAAACTACTTAAGGTCCTAGCTTCAATAACCCTACTAGGCAGACTGTTCCACTCATCAACTACCCTATTTCCAAACCAATATTTTCCTATATCCTTTCTAAATCTAAACTTATCCAATTTGAATCCATTATTGCGGGTTCTCTCTTGGAGAGATATCCTCAAGACCTTATTTATATCCCCCTTATTAATACCCATCTTCCAATTATATACCTCGATCATGTCTCCCCTCATTCTTCGTCTTACAAGTGAATGTAATTTAAGGGTCTTCAATCTTTCTTCATACGGAAGATTTCTAATGCTATGAATTAACTTTGTCATTCGTCGCTGAATGTTTTCTAACGAATTTATATCCATTCTGTAAAATGGAGACCAGAACTGAGCTGCGTAATCTAGGTGAAGCCTTACTAATGATGTATAAAGCTGTAATATAACCGCTGGACTTCTGTTGCTTACACTTCTTGATATAAATCTCAGTAATCTATTTGCTTTATTTCTCACGCTTAGGCATTGCTGACTTGGTTTGAGGTTGCTGCTTACCATAACCCCCAAATCCTTTTCGCATTCTGTACGGCTGAGTTCAACATTAGTAAGCTGGTAGGTGCTAGGGTTATGAACATTCCCGAGCTTTAGAACTTTGCATTTATCTACATTGAACTGCATCTGCCATTTTTCTGACCAGGAATTGAGTTTGTCTAAATCCTCCTGAAGTTCCCTGACATCTACGTCTGAATCGATTATCCTACCTATCTTCGTGTCATCAGCGAATTTGCTCATATCACTAGTAATTCCCTCGTCAAGGTCATTTATATATATTATAAACAACAACGGGCCCAAAACCGATCCTTGTGGAACGCCACTTGTTACAGATCCCCACTCAGATTTAACCCCATTTATGCACACCCTCTGCTTCCTATTGGTGAGCCATGACTCGATCCATGAAAACACTTTTCCCCCAATGCCGTGAGCAGCCACTTTCTTTAACAGTCTCTAATGTGGTACTCTATCAAAAGCCTTACTAAAATCCAGATAAACAATATCGAATTCTTTATCATGATCAACTGCCTCAAAAGCCTTACTGAAAAATTGCCTCAAAAGCCTTATTTTTCAGGGCTTATTTCTTGGGTAGCATTGAAGATTGGGTTGAACAAATACTCTGTTAGTGGGATGGATTGTGAAGGACCTGCCTAGTATGGGCCAACAGGCCTGCTGCAGTGTTCCTCTTTTCTTATGTTCTTATGTAACGACAACTAAAGAGTTCACAACTAATTTCTACACTTTGGAAGGGAAACTTTAGATGATGGATTAGCCTATCGTGTACATCGACACCTACCCTTGCATTTCTTTAGTGTCTATCAAAAATTTAAAATTTTTAGTGCTTAATCCTTTGACAGTTTTGGTCGTATATATACGTCTTACGAGCCACTGTTTCAGACGTATATATAGTACTCAAAAATTCTAGCGGCTTCAAATCAAGTGGGAGAAAACTGGTAGGCCCACATATGAGAGAATGGGTCTGTGTGGTCAGTGAGCGCTGTATATAAAAAATCCTGCAGCACGCAGGGCATAATGAGAAAACAAAATCTGACCGTGTTTTTGGATTAAAATGCCGACTTTGAGGTGTATTCTCTTTTTCGTGGTCTTATTTGATAGAATGGAAGACATACTACAGAAATAGAGATGATTTTGATTAGTTTCATGATGAAAACGACACATAAGCAGTATAATGTGATCCTTTATTGACAACGTTTCGCCCACGCAGTGGGCTTTATCGAGTCACAGACTCGATAAAGCCCACTGCGTGGGCGAAACGTTGTCAATAAAGGATCACATTATACTGCTTATGTGTTTATTTTTCCATTGTGTCGGTATTTTATACCATTTATTTCCATGAAAACGACCTTGAAATTGAGCTCAAATTAGGGGAAATGTTCTATTTTTGCCAATGTTCAAGAGTAAACAAATCACGCCACGCATCCAATACACATCAACTGGTGAGTCTAATATTCTTTCACAAGTGCACTGATATTATTTATACCATTTTTACAATAATGCAATAGTCTGCATAACGATAAATCTTCTATTTTTTGTGTGAATAAAAAATCAAAATATAAAGCAAGAGTAATATAAGAGGGGCCTAAAGACGTGACTAACGAACAGATAACATCTTATTTTAGTGACAGGAATGTCTGCATTGTTTATTCTGGACCCTATTTTGAAATTGACAACTTTTTTATTTTGCACAAAATTGGCCAAATTGCCAATTTCTGACCACTTTATTGGGTAGTTGAAATCGGTAAATTGGTGGTTTCTTGTACTCAATCGATAGAACAAATGGAGTTCTAAAGAAATAGCTATGAGTTTGGTCGACTGGAACAATGGAATTGGCCGAAAATAGGGCTCAAAGTTGGCGAAATTGCCGATGTGTATATATCGCCGAGATCACTAACTTCGAAAGAGCGTAATTCCGTAAGTTTTCCATCAAATTTCATACTTTTGATGTCATTGCCATCGGGAAAAGATTCTCTATCATTTCATAAGAAAGAATAATTTTTTTTTTTTAATTTTGCGACAACAGGAGACACCTCAGGATTAGGGGTTGCAACAGTCAAAGGGTTAAGCAAGCATAATTTATTTTGGTCTGTTTACAACAAGGAATCCACTAGAAAAGGCCAGAAAACACGTCAGGAGAAAAAAGCAAGGAACAAGTTAGAAGGCAGGTCCAGTAACAAAAATGATAAGAAAGAGGCTATATGAAGAAATACCAAAAAATAGGTCGGAAGAGGTAAGAAGAGGTAAATAGGTCAAGTCAAAACAAATGAAGATTAAAGCATCTGACTATGTATTAACCCTTTCATTGTCTCATCCACAGATCTACATTACTGATGCCAGGGATGCTTACATAGTTCTAAGTTTTGAGCCCAGCTCCCTCAGATCAGCTGTGAGCAGTAAGTCTGGCCTAAGCATACATAGCCTTTATCGATTCCTGCTGCTTTAGTATTGTACATATCGTAGAAACACTGAAGAAGGCACATTCTTCCCTCTCTCTTCCTTCTCCACTTTGGTATTTGCTACGAGTTTTTTCTTGAATTCTATCGCGTTTCTCACCTTCTTTACCAAAGGGCTGGCACTAGGAGCTTTCTTTGGGCCAAAGGTGGCTTATTTAGCAGTTGCAAGCACAAAAAACAATGGATTATTATGAAATGTATCGTATGAACCCATGGGGTGATGGCCACTCACCCACAAACAATGCCACACTGACTCTCTGAATGTTGTGTGGGAGCCTTTGTGTACGCCCGGCTGCTCCTGGCCGTATGAATGCGTTCCGTATGACGGACGAATCGCGAGGCAAATCACGAACCGAGAGGCTTTATTTTGATGAAAAAAGTTGCCGAAAGTCGAAATTCATGAAGCGCGAGGCTCACGAAACGCGGGGGTCCACTGTATCTCCCATGTGTGTAAAAAATATTCAATATTACATGATAAATGCAGTTAGCAAAATGAAATGACTGAGATTACTGCAGCTACACGTCAATGAGTCGATAAAAGCATATATGTGAACAGTATTTAGATAAAGGTAAAGAAGTTTTCATTGCATTTATGGATTTAGAAAAGGTATATGATAGAGTGGATAGGGGAGCAATGTGGCAGATTTTGCAAGTATATGGAACAGGTAGTAAGTTACTAAATGCTGTAAAGAGTGTTTATGAGGATAGTGAGGCTCAGGTTAGGGTGTGTAGGAGAGAGGGAGTGTTGCGATCCCTGAACAAGATAATTGGGTCAAATGGTTGACGGACCATTTGGGTGCTGCACGGCTGCAGCGCCCGGTGTGACGTCACCATAGTTTATGTCAGGGGGTGGAACCTGGCATAAAGGTAGTATGATCCACGACTGCACTGAGTAACATCTTCACTGAGTAGTGACTGGTATCCCAGTCTGCTTTACTACTCAGTTTCCTGCAGTATGGTTTACGTCACTGAGCTGTGGAGATTGCCTTGCTGTACCCCAGCTGCCATACTGAACTCAGCTTGCTGGCTTTGGTGGCCGCACGAAGACCCATGCAGTGACTATGGCTTGTGTGACATGTCACGTGAGACATGCCGCTTGTCTGGCATGGAGTGTGAACCAGCGGAAAGGTGCACGACGGACGCTGTAACATGGAGACAAGGGTGTCGGTGATGACACAGTTGCGAGGGCGTGTCGTGGACCATAGACAAGGGTGTCGGTGATGACACAGAAGCGATTGAGTGTTATGAGAACACAGAGAACAGGGTGTCTGTGATGACACAGTAGCGAGTGAGTGTCGTAGGACACAGACAAGGGTGTCGTTGACACAGAAGCGATTGTGTGTTACAGCAGAAGGGTGTCCTTGACACAGGGTTACATAAAGTGTGAGACATTGGGGCGTTGTTATCATGTGACAGACACCGAGTATGGTAATGTCTTGTGAAATCGAGGTGACACTGAGTTTGTGATATGTTTAGTGTCCCTGTTTGTGATATGTTTAGTGTCACTGTTTGTGATATGTTTAGTGTCACTGTTTGTGATATGTTTAGTGTCTCTGAGTTTGTGGTGTCGTGTGACACTTACGACAGCCTAGTCGTTTAATTAACAATGTGACATTGTTACCATAGTACAAATATTATGCTTATGTACAAAGATCATGCTTTTTATATTTTATATGTACAGAGAGTACTATTCTTTATATAACATTTTACGAGTAAAAAGAAATATATATATATTTATAAGATAATGTGTCTATTTATTATTATACCCCTGACAAAAACCCTTTATTATTTTATTACGGTATTGCATTATTGGTTATGAGAGCAGATTCCCTTAGAATAACAGGCCGAGTAATCGGATTTGCCATAGCTCTCGTAACTAATATTGTAATATTGTAATAGGGAGATTACTTTCTAGTAAAAGTAGGTCTTAGACAGGGATGTGTAATGTCACTATGGTTTTTTAACATATTTATAGATGGGGTTGTAAAAAAAAAGTAAATGCTAGGTGTTGGGGAGAAGGGTGGGATTAAATTATGGGAAATCAAATGCAAAATGGGAGTTGACACAGTTACTTTTAGCTGATGATACTGTGCTTTTGGGGGATTCTAAAGAAAAGTTGCAAAGGTTAGTGGAAGAGTTTGGGAGGGTGTGTAAAGGTAGAAAGTTGAAAGTGAACATAGATAAGAGTAAGGGGATGAGGGTATCAAACAATTTAGATAAAGAAAAATTGGATATCACATTGGAGGGAGGGAGTATGGAAGAAGTGAATGTTTAAAGATATTTGGGAGTTGACTTGTCAGTGGATGGGTTTATGAAGGATGAGATTAACCATAGAATTGATGAAGGAAAAAATGTGAGTGGTACTTTGAGGTATCTATGGAGACAAAGAACATTATCCATGGAGGCAAAGAAGGGAATGTATGAGAGTATAGTGGTACCAACACTCTTATATGGATGTGAAGCATGGGTTGTAAATGCTGCAGCGAGGAGACGGCTTTAGGCAGTGGAGATGTCGTGTCTAAGGGCAATGTGTGGTGTAAATATTATGCAAAGAATTCATAGTGTGGAAATTAGGAGGAAGTGTGGAGTTACTAAAAGTAATTGTCAGAGGACTGAAGAGGGGCTGTTGAGGTGGTTTGGTCATTTAGAGAGAATGGAACAAAGTAGAATGACTTGGAGAGTGTATAAATCTGTAGGAGAAGGAAGGTGGGGAAGGGGTCGTCCCTGAAAAAGTTGGAGGGAGGGGGGTAAAGGTTGTTTTGTGGGCAAGGGGCTTGGACTTCCAGCAAGCATGTATGAGCATGTTAGATAGGAGTGAATGGAAATGAATGGTTTTTGTGACCTGACGAGCTGTTGGAGTGTGAGCAGGATAATATTTTGTGAAGGAATTCAGGAAAACCAGTTAGTTGAACTTGAGTCCTGGAAATGGAAAGTACAGTGGAACCCTGGTTAACGAAAAAATTCATTGTAGAAGCCTGCTTAAGTGCCATTACTGAACGAATTTACTTCCTTAAGAAGAAATGTCATTTAGGTTAGTCTATTTCAGACCCCCAAAAATACACTTCCACAAGCACTTACAATATTATACTTACATAATTGCACGATTTCCAGGGTGTTCGTTAACCGGGGTTCCACTGTACAATGCCTGCACTTTAACCCTTTCGGGGTTGGTGCCGTACTAGTACGTTTTAAGAGCAGGGGTTGGTGACGTACTAGTACGCCCAAATTATAGCGACCTCAATTTAAGCAGAAAACGTCTGGTAGGCATACATATGAAAGAATGGGTCTGTGTGGTCAGTGTGCGCAGTATAAAAAAAATCCTGCAGTACACACTGCATAATGAGAGAAAAAAAACTCTGACCGTTTTTTTCGATAAAAACAGCGACTTTGCAGTCGATTTTCATATGGTATTTATTGATGTATTCTCGTTTTCTTGGTCTCATTTGATAGAATGGAAGATATATTACAGAAATAGAGATGATTTTGATTGGTATGACAATGACAAGTACCTTGAAATTGAGCTCAAAGTAGTGAAAATGTTCTATTTTTGACGATGTTCAGGAGTAAACAAATCACATCATGCGTCCAATACACATCAACTGGCGAGTCTTATATTCATGCACAAGTGCTCTGATATTATTTATACCATTTTTACAATGATGCAGTTGTATACATAACAGTAAATCTTCTAATTTTGTGAGAATAAAAATTCAAAATGGAAAGCAAAAGTAATGGAACAGGGGCCTGGCGACGTGGCTAATGAACAGAGAACATGTTATTTTAGTGCCAGGAATGTCTGCCTTGTTTACTTTGGACCCTATTTTGAAATTGACATCGTTTGAAATTTGTGTGAAATTGGACAATTGCCATTTTCTGACCACTATTTTGGGTAGATGAAATTGGTAAATAGGCAGTTTCTTCTACTCATTCGATAGAAAAAATTGAGTTCTAGCGAAATAGCTATAATTTTAGGAGACTGACACATTGAAATTTGTCGAAAATAGGGCTCGAAGTGGGTGAAATCGCCGATACGTCAGTGTCATAGATACCGATAATTTCGCGAAAGCATAATTTTGTTATTTTTCGATCAAATTTCATAATTTTGGTGGTGTTATGATCGGAAAAAGATTCTCTATCATTTCATAAGAAAAAATTAATTTTTTTTTTCCAAAAAATATTCGACCCCAGGAACACTTTCCTGAGAAGGCCTGTCGACCCCCAAAGGGTTAAAGGTTTGGGATATTGGCAGTATAGAGGGACATCTAAGCTGTCGTGTCTGAGCACCTCTGCAAAGACATTGATTATGTGTGAGTGATTACCTGGAGTTTACCTGGAGGCGGTTTCGCCTCCAGGTAAACCATGAGGCTCGGTCTTAGACCAGACCTCATGGTGGATCAGGGTCTGATCAACCAGGCTGTTACTGCTAGCGCATTCAGACTGACATACGAACCACAGCCTGGTTGGTCAGGTACTGACTTTATGTGCCTGTCCAGTGCCTTCTTGAAGACAGCCAGGGGTCTATTGGTAATCCCCCTTATGTATGCTGGGAGGCAGTTGAACTGTCTTTGGCCCAATACACTTATTGTGTTGTCTCTCAATGTACTTGTGGTGCCCCTGCTTTTCATTGGGGGAATGTTGCATCTCCTGCTGAGTCTTTTGCTTTCATAGGGAGTGATTTTCATGTGCAAGTTTGGTACTAATCCCTCTAGGAATTTCCAAGTGTATATTATCATGTATTTTTCTCGCCTGCATTCCAGGGAATACAGATCAAGGACCTTCAACCGTTCCCAGTAATTTAGGTGCCTTATCGTACTTATATGTGCCGTGAAAGTTCTTTGTACACTCTCCAGGTCAGCAATATCGCCTGCCTTAAAGGGAGCCGTTAGTGTACAGCAGTATTGCAGCCTAGAGAGAACAAGCGATTTGAAGAGAATCATCATGTGCGTGGCGTCCCTAGTTTTGAAGGTTCTCATTATCCATTCTATCATTTTACTAGCAGATGTTGTAAATACAGCGGACCCTCTATTTTCATCAATCTCCGTTATTGCAGATTTCAGTTTTGGCTGACTTTTTCGTTGAAAAATTGGCTCAGTTTTTGTCGATTTTTTAAGTTTTTGTCGATTTTTTAAGTTTTTATCGATGGTACGGAACCTGTCCAGTGCCCAGCGTGCACACAAAGCCCACCTGCCCGCCTCCCACGCATATTCGCAGGCAGTGTTGTGTTGTTTCTGGGTGAGTGAACATATCATGCGAGGTCATTCGAAACATTTCATTATATTCCATTGGTTTTTGTGCTTATTTATTGTGTGTGACTGCTAAATAAGCCACCAAGGGCCCAAAGAAAGCTCCTAGTGCCAGTCCTTTGGTAAATAAAGTGAGAAACACCGTAGAATTGAAGAAAGAAATCACAGAAAAATATGATAGTGGCATACGTATTGCCGACCTTGGCAGGATGTACCAGAAGTCGCCATCAACCATCAGTTCCATTGTGGCGAAGAGAAAAGAAATCACGGAAGCTGATGTTGCAAAAGGGGTGAATACGATAACAAAACAGAGATCACAAATAATTGAAAATATGGAGAAATTGTTGATGGTGTGGATAAATGAAAAACATTTAGCGGGTGATTGTGTTGTGAAGTCAATAATTTGTGAAAAAGCAAGGCAGTTGCATGACAATCTCATAAAGCAAATGCCTGGAACGAGTGCTTATATTGTTGAATTTAAGGCTAGCAAAGGCTGGTTTGAAAAATTCAAGAAGTGAAGTGGCATACACAGTGTTGTAAGGCATGGTGAGTGTGCCAGTTCAGACAAACATGCAGCTGAAAAATTCGTGCGGGAATTCAATGACTATGTAGAGGCTGAAAAATTCAAACCTCAACAAGTGTTCAATTGTGACGAAACAGGACTGTTTTGGAAGAAAATGCCAAAGAGGACCTACATCACGCAGGAGGAAAAGGCACTGCCAGGACACAAGCCTATGAAAGACAGGCTAACTCTCTTGTTGTGTGGTAATGCTAGTGGGGATTTAAAAGTGAAGCCTTTACTGGTGTATCACTCAGAAAATCCCAGTGTTCAAGAAAAACAGTATCGTCAAGAGTAAATTATGTGTGCTGTGGAAGGCTAACAGTAATGCATGGGTCACGAGGGAAATTTTCCTGGAATGCTTCAATGAAGTGTTTGGCCCGAGTGTGAAAACATACCTCCTGGAAAAGAAATTGAGACTCAAGTACCTCCTGTTAATGGACAATGCTCCTGCTCATCCTCCAGACTTGGAAGACCAACTGTCTAAGGAATTCAAATTTGTAACAGTGAAGTTCTTGCCTCCTAACACCACTCCTCTCATCCAGCCCATGGACCAGCAGATCACTGCAAACTTCAAAAACTGTACACCAAAGCAATGTTTCAAGGGTGCTTTGACATAACCTCGAACTCTGAATTGACCCTAAGAGAGTTCTGGAGGGATCACTTCAATATCTTCCATTGCATAAGCCTTATAGATAAGGCTTGGCAGGGAGTGACTTCCAGGATGATGAACTCTGCTTGGAGAAAATTGTGGCCAGTGTGTGTCCAAGAGAGAGATTTTGAAGGGTTTGTGGATGATCCTGTTGACCCTTTGCCTGTTGTGGAAAGTATTGTCGCATTGGGGAATTCCATGGGGTTGGATGTAAGTGGCCAGGATGTGGAAGAGTTGGTGGAGGACCACAATCATAAGAGGAGGAAGAGAGATGGAAGAAGGTGCCTTCTTTAGAGATTAAGGAGATTTCTGGAATGTGGAGTAGGGTGCATTCATTTGTTGAGGAACATAACCCTGACAAAGATGTTGCAACCCGTGTTGGCAACATGTACAATGACAATCTCGTGTCCCATTTTAGGGACATTTTAACCCTTAAACGGTCCAAACATATATATACGTTTTTACCGCTATTGCCCCAAACGTATACGTTTTATTTTTCATGCCTCCAAATTTGGCACGATTGGCCTGAGATGCCTGGTCAGCATAGAATGGGTCCTAACACTCGGTGTGCGCCACTTAGTACCTTGTGGGAGCACCAGTTAAATTGAGCGCCAGCTAGAGCAAACAATGCGGCAAACACCAAGGATTCACTGATGTCATGTCATATTAGCACTCCCCTTTTAAATGGAAAGTGATGTCGGCAGGCTGGGCACCTGGCTGCCAGCAGCTGGCTTGCCAGCAGCTGGCTTGCCAGCTGGGTACCTGATTGGCTGTCTCTGTATCCGTCTGTCTGTCTGTATCTATCTGTCTCTTTGTCTCTATCTCACAGGAACACATACGTAAATACAATTATACCTAGTGTAAATTACCTAGGATAACTCAAAAAATCCAAAGTGTTATACTGTTCTTGTGATCTGTGTAATACCATTTGGTTCATGAGCTACTCTCTAAGACAAGCAGACAGAAAGGAGATGACACACAGACAGACAGAAAGACACACACACACACAGACAGACAGAAAGACAGACACACACAGACAGATACAGACAGACAAGTTTGAGTAACAAATAAAGCGAAGCAGTGTAAGCTCATCAAATGTCATCACTGTAATTACTGGACTGATAAGAAGAGATAAGACTACCCTCACCCCACATCAAATGTCACCAGTCATCATTAGTGGAGATCAGATGAGATAAGGCAGTGACACATATCTTACATAATGCTTAGGGGGGAAATTTATTATAATGATTATTATTATTATTATGCACTATTATTATTATTATTATTATGCACTATTATTATTATTATTATTATTATGCACTATTATTATTATTATGCACTATCATTATTATTATGCACTATCATTATTATTATTATTTGAGTAAAATTTCAGCACCTAATATTTCTGTCAGAACACAGATTGGCTATGAAATCACAAGAACTACTATAAATTGTAATTATCAGAACATAAAAATTATAAAAAATAATAAAAAAACGAGAAAAAAGGTATATCGGCAACGATTCTGCAAGTGGCAGGACTCTTGTTGCTGTCAGGTGAGCATCCAGTGCCAACTTCTCTGCCTCATATCTCGGTAACTACTGACCCTAGATTTTTTTTTATCCAATAACACTTAAAAAAATGTGCTCTTCATTTCTATATAAAAAAATAATTTTGTTTTTTTTGAAATATTCGGGGCAGTAGCGGTAAGAATGTATATACAGTGGTACCTCGAGTTACGATGGTCCCCAAAATCGCCCTTTTATGTAAGTTTATTTTTTTAAATGCTTTTGTAGGTATATTTTTGGGGGTGTAAAAGGACTAGTCTATTTTACATTATTCCTTATGGGGATAAATTCGTTTGGTAATGGCACTTGAACAGCATTCTCGAACGAAAAAATATCGTAACTCGAGGTACCACTGTATACATTTGGACCGTTTAAGGGTTAAAGAGACGCCAGAAACAGAGATCTCTGGATGGATATTTAGTGCCACAGGTGTGCAGTGACTCTCAAGCTGGTCCTAATGGCATTAAAAGACAAAGAAGGGAAGTGACCCCAGATAAGGACTTGGTATCTAGAGTCCTTATGGAGGGGGATTCCCCTTCCAAACAATAGCCTCTCTTCCCTCTCCCCTCCTCCCTGTCTTCCATCCACCAAGAACAGTCTTCAATAAAGGTAAGTGTCATGTTGAATGTTCATTCTTTTGTATCTTTAAGGTCAAAATTTTTTTTTTTTGTTAATGCTTCTGGGTGTCTGGAACGGATTAATTTGATTTACATTATTTCTTATGGGGAAAATGGTTTCGGTTTTGGCCGGTCTCCCTGGAATGGATTAAAGACGAAAACTGAGGGTCCACTGTACATTGTTGTGGTCTTTGAAGGTGAGATCGTCTGACATTATCACTCCCAGGTCCTTCACATTACTTTTTTGCTCTACTGTATGGTTAGAATTTGTCGTATACCCTGATATATTTTTAATTTCCTCAAGTTTTCCATATCTGAGTAGTTGAAATTTCTCCTCATTGAACTTCACACTGTTTTGAGTGGCCCATTTGAAGATTTGGTTTATGTCCGCTTGGAGTCTTGTGGTGTCTTTGATGGAGGTCACTGTCGTGGCAATCCGGGTGTCATCCGCAAAGGAAGACACGGAACTATGGCTTACATCTCTATGTCAGATATGAGGATGAGGAATAGAATGGGAGCGAGTACTGTGCCTTGTGGAACAGAGTTTTTCACTGTAGCTGCCTCAGACTTTATTCTGTTTACTATTACTCTTTGTGTTCTATTTCTCAGGAAGTTATAGATCCATCTACCAACTTTTCCTGTTATTCCTTTATCACGCATTTTGTGCGCTATTACACCATGGTAACACTTGTCGAAAGCTTTTGCAAAGTCTGTGTATACAGTGGACCCTCGGTTTTCGTTCACATCCAAACTCGAACAATTATGTAAGTGTATTTTTGTAAGTGTATTTTTGGGGGTCTGAAACGACTAATCTAATTTACATTTGTCCTTATGGGAACAAATTTGTTCAGTAACGGCACTCAAACAGCATTCTGGATAGAATTTTCAACGAAAACCGAGAGTCCACTGTACTACATCTGTATTTTGTTTATCCTCTACAGCATTCAGGACCTTGTCATAGTGGTCCAGTAGCTGGGACAGGCAGGAGAGACCTACTCTAAACCTGTGTTGCCCTGGGTTGTGCAAATGATGGGTATCTAGGTGGTTGGCGATCTTGCTTCTTGGAACCCTCTCAAAGATTTTTATGATATGGGATGTTAGTGCTATCGGTCTGTAGTTCTTTGCAATTGCTTTACTGCCACCTTTGTAGAGTGGGGCTGTCTGTTGTTTTTAGTGAGTGTGGGATGACCTTTGTGTCCATGCTAACTCTCCATAGAATACTGAAGGCACGCGACAGGGGCTTCTTGCAATTCTTGATGAACACGATGGTCCATGAGTCTGGGCCTGGGGCAGAGTGCATGGGCATGTCATTTATTGCCTTTTCAAAATCTTGTGGAGTTAGGATAATATCCGAGATTTTTGAGATGACCAAATTTTGGGTCTTGTTCATAAAGAATTTATTTGGATTGTCGACTCTTAGTCTGGGCAGCGGCTCGCTGAACACTGAGTCATATTGGGACTTTAGTATCTCACTCATTTCTTGGCTGTCATCTGTGTATGTCCCATCTTGCCTAAGCAGGGGCCTAATACTGGATGTTGTTTTTCTCTTAGATTTGGCATAAGAGAAGTATTTTTTTTTTCAATTTCCTTTATGGCTTTTAGTTCTTCCTGCGATTCTTATCTCCTGTAAGATTCCTTCAGCTTAAGTTCGATATTTGTAATTTCATTGACCAGTGCCTCCCTTCGTATTTCAGATATATTGGCCCATCTCAGCAGCTCTGTGACTCTTTGCCTTCGTCTGCATAGGGAGCGTCTCTGTCTTTCTAGTTTACATCTTCTTTCTTTTTCTTAATGGAATGTGTCTTGAGCAGATCTCAAGAACCACAGAGTTAATTTTTTCTAGGCAAATGTTCAGATCCATGTTGTTTAGGATATCTTCCCAACTTGTTTCATTTAGGACATGGTTGACTTGTCCATCAAAAAACCCACCACCACCACATACAACTACCCAGGATAAGATGAATGGCAGTGATCATGGCAGAAAAAAGATCTGTTGTAGGATGTATGATGTTATACACCATAAAAGTTTTTAATGTGTAGTAAGTCTCCATAATCATTACATCCCACATACCCATGCATTAACACCCCACACCTGAGTGCAGAGCAGAAAGGTAAAGTGAAAATCAGGTTCTTGTGGTAACCACTTTACAAATAGGATACAGGAAGGATGGCAGTGCAGTATACCTGTGGGACATGTAATGATGTAGTAGAGGAGCCCTCTTCTGGGGAAAATGTTGGCCTCATGACAACAGATGGTGGAGTCTCTGGTTTGGCTATGGAGGACTGTAGTGCAGTTCTAGGGTCTGCACAGATTAGGAATACATCCAGTACGAATTGTATCCAACCAAAAGCAAAATTGTGCAAATTCTATGCTTGGGGCATCTGTAAGCATGGAATATCAGGGAAAACAAATGGGACATGCAAATTTGAGTATCCCAAAAAGTGACGCGACCTCCTGTCTAAAGGAGTGTGTCGTTCTACCTCTTGCAAATTCTTCCACCCTGAGATGTGTCATTCTTCAGTCCTCGAAAAACAATGTTATGATACCAACTGCCCCACATACCACCTAAAAGGGACCAGGAGGCACACACCCTGTAAAACAAATCATAGTAGTTATGGTAGTTATGGCAACGCCACTCCAAGTGATTTTTTTGTGGTAGGAAACGAAGAAAATGGAAAGAGATAACCAAAATAGTGCATCACCTTGGAGCCTTGTTGGACTGGAGGCACAGCCAGTGGCTCCTCCGGACTCACAACTACTGATGCCAACAACGAAATCCCCCAACAAACATGCAACACAACCTCATTTATATTTGCTAATGTACAGGGCCTTAAGCCATCCACCAATAACAAAATACCTTTCATTAGTGGACTTCTAGAGGAGTCAAATGCAATGTTTGCAGCATTCACAGAGACCCACACAAAAGATTATTTTGACAGTGAAATATGGATACCTGGGTAAAACCTTTTCAGATGCAACAGAAAGAACAGGCAACAAGGGGGGTGGGGCGGGTTAGCCTGTATGTCAAAGAGTTGCTCATTTGCACGGAGATATTGAACACCACAACTGATGTAGGTGAAGTTCTAACAACAAAAATCGAGAACCAAAACTTAGTCATTGTACCAGTATATAAGCCACCAGATGCAACTTCCCAACAGTTCAAGGAACAGCTAGCAAAAATTGACTCCTGTCTGGAAAACCTTCCAGCCCCATCCCCAAACATCTTGCTGTTGCTGACTTCAATCTAAGACATACAAAATGGAAGAACATAGCAAATAATGTTGTAGCAGAAACAATCCCTGGAGGCAGCTCAGATGAAAAGTCACACACACATGAGCTGCTGAATTTCTGCAATAAACACACCCTAAGTCAGCAAACAGTGGAGCCAACAAGACTAGAGAACACACTAGACGTTATTTTCACAAATAATGAAAACCTGGTAAGAAACATAACAATATAAAAAACAACTAATTCTGATCACAATCTAACTGAAGTCCAGGGGTCCTGACCAGCAAAATGCATATAGCTATGAGGGTACCTTTACCAAATTCAACTTTAACAACAAGAACATCAGCTGGGACCAGGTAAACTATGTCCTAAATGAAACATGATGGGAAGATATCTTAAATGACATGGACCCTAACGAGTGCCTTGAAAAAATCAACTTCCTGGTAGCTGAAGTATGTTCAAGGCATATTTCCCTAAGAAAAATGAAGAGAAGAAGTAAACTGGAGAGAGAGAGAGACACTCCCTTTACAGGAGAAGGCAAAGAATCACTGAGCTCCTCACGAATGCCAGATTATCTGAAGCACGGAAAGAAGAGCTAACCAGGTAAGTGGAAAATATTGAGCTAAAGTTAAAGAACTTGTACAGGATCCATGAGAGACGAGGAGCTAAAAGCGATTAGTGAAATTAAAAGAAATTCAAAATACAGTAGACCGTCGTTTAACCCTTTGGGGGTCGACAGGCCTTCTCAGGAAAGTGTTCCTGGGGTCGAAATTTTTTTGGAAAAAAAAAATTAATTTTTTTCTTATGAAATGATAGAGAATCTTTTTCCGATCATAACGCCACCAAAATTATGAAATTTGATCGATAACTAACGGAATTATGCTTTCGCGAAGTTAGCGGTAGCCATGACACTTACGCCTCGGCGATTTTGCCCACTTTGAGCCCTATTTTCGACAAATTCCAACGTGTCAGTCTCCTAAAATTATAGCTATTTCGCTAGAACTCCGTTTCTTCTATCGATTGCGTACAAGAAACTGCCTATTTACCAATTTCATCTACCCAAAATAGTGGTCAGAAAATGGAAATTTTCCAATTTCACACAAATTTCAAACGATGCCAATTTCAAAATAGGGTCCAGAGTAAACAAGGCAGACATTCCTGGCACTAAAATAACATGTTCTCTGTTCATTAGTCACGTCTCTAGGCCCCTGTTCCATTACTTTTGCTTTTCATTTTGAATTTTTATTCTCACAAAAAATAGAAGATTTACTGTTATGTATATAACTGCATCATTGTAAAAATGGTATAAATAATATCAGAGCACTTGTGCATGAATATAAGACTCGCCAGTGTATGTGTATTGGATGCATGGTGTGATTTGTTTACTCTTGAACATCGTCAAAAATCGAACATTTTCGCTACTTTGAGCTCAATTTCAAGGTACTTGTCATTGTCATACCAATCAAAATCATCTCTATTTCTGTAATATATCTTCCATTCTATCAAATGAGACCAAGAAAACGAGAATACATCAATAAAAACTATACGAAAATCGACTGCAAAGTCGCTGTTTTAATAGAAAAAAACGGTCAGAGTTTTTTTTCTCTCATTATGCAGTGTGTACTGCAGGATTTTTTTTATACTGCGCACACTGACCACACAGACCCATTCTTTCATATGTATGCCTACCAGACGTTTTCTGCTTAAATTGAGGCCGCTAGAATTTGGGCGTACTAGTACGGCACCAACCCCTGCTCGTAAAACGTACTAGTACGGCACCGACCCCCAAAGGGTTAATACAGTAGTTACATTTCTGAAAACACCGTGTTAGACAAACTGAAGAACTCATGGGAAAAATAGGGTTACGTTCCTGGGAGCCCCCAAAAAGCCAAACAACCTTTTTTTAAGACCTCCAGATCTTACAAAAATAAAAGGAATATGTAACTGTGGTTCATTGTCTTGATGTATTATGTTGTTTTTACTGCTTAAGACTGCAAATGAAACAGAGATAATAGTATTTCTTACCTTAAATTGTGGGTGCTGGTGTTTGTCGATGATTGTGAACAGAGTGGAGAGTTATGCTGTGGCCCTACTGGGCTGAGGTGGATGGTAGAGGTTCTGGTACAGAAGTCAATGGTTGTACTGGAGTGTGCATAAATTCTGTAATGGATTTCTGTTCTATTCTACCTTGCAGTACATTATACAACTGACGGTAAGGCATCAGCTGCTCTAGACACAGTCTCAGGATCCTCTTCAGTGAAAAAGTCTAAGTCATTCAATAAGTCAGTCAAGTCAGTAAGTTATTCAGTCAAGTCAGTAAGTTATTCAGTCAAGTCAGTAAGTCAGTCAGTCAAGTCAGTAAATCAGTCAGTCAAGTCAGTAAGTTATTCAGTCAAGTCACTAAGTTATTCAGTCAAAGTCAGTAAGTCAGGATGGTGGTAGGGTGGGGGTGGCGGGGGATAGTGGTAGGTCTCCCCCGTTGACTCAATGGTGTAACTGGGCGACCGCGCGCTCAAAATGTTTTCCCTCCCGCAACCGTGTTAGTTGTAGGTAGTTGTAGGTAGTAGGTTGGTAGACAGCAACCACCCAGGGAGGTACTACCGTCCTGCCAGGTGACTGTGAAACAGAAACCTGAAACTGTTTTACATGATGGTAGGATTGCTGGTGTCTTTTTTCTGTCTCATAAACACGCTGGATAACAGGTATATCTAGCTACTTCTACTTACACTTTAGGTCACACTACACTGGCATGCACATGCATATATATACATACACACATCTAGGTTTTTCTTCTTTTTCTTAATAGCTCTTGTTCTTTTTATTTTCTCTATTGTCCATGGGGAAGTGGAAAAGAATCTTTCCTCCGTAAGCAATGCATGTCGTGTGAGGCGACTGAAATGCCGGGAGCAATGGGCTAGTAACCCCTTCTCCTGTACAAATTTACTAAAAAAGAGAAGAAGAAAAACTTTATAAAACTGGGTTGTTTGAATGTGCGTGGATGTAGTGCGGATGATAAGAAAGAGATGATTGCCGATGTTATGAATGAAAAGAAGTTGGATGTCCTGGCCCTAAGCGAAACAAAGCTGAAGGGGGTAGGCGAGTTTCAGTGGGGAGAAATAAATGGGATTAAGTCAGGAGTATCTGAGAGAGTTAGAGCTAAGGAAGGGGTAGCAATAATGTTGAAGGATCAGTTATGGAAGGAAAAGAGAGAATATGAATGTGTAAATTCAAGAATTATGTGGATTAAAATAAGGGTCGGATGCGAAAAGTGGGTCATAATAAGCGTGTATGCACCTGGAGAAGAGAGGAGTGTAGAGGAGAGAGAGAGATTTTGGGAGATGTTAAGTGAATGTATAGGAACTTTTGAACCAAATGAGAGAGTAATTGTGGTAGGGGACCTAAATGCTAAAGTGGGAGAAACATGCAGAGAGGGTGTAGTAGGTAAGTTTGGGGTGCCAGGTGTAAATGAGAATGGGAGCCCTTTGATTGAACTTTGTATAGAAAGGGTTTAGTTATAGGTAATACATATTTTAAGAAAAAGAGGATAAATAAGTATACAAGATATGATGTAGGGCGTAATGACAGTAGTTTGTTGGACTATGTATTGGTAGATAAAAGACTGTTGAGTAGACTTCAGGATGTACATGTTTATAGAGGGGCCACATATATATCAGATCACTTTTTAGTTATAGCTACAGTGGGAGTAAAAGGTAGATGGGATACAAGGAAAATAGAATCAGTAAGTAAGAGAGGTGAAGGTTTATAAACTAAAAGAGGAGGCAGTTAGGGTAAGATATAAACAACTATTGGAGGATAGATGGGCTAGTGAGAGTGTAGGCAATGGGGTCAAAGATGTATGGGGTAGATTTAAAAATGTAGTGTTAGAGTGTTCAGCAGAAGTTTGTGGTTACAGGCGAGTGGGTGCGGGAGGGAAGAGGAGCGATTGGTGGAATGATGATGTAAAGAGAGTAGTAAGGGAGAAAAAGTTAGCATATGAGAGGTTTTTACAAAGTAGAAGTGATGCAAGGAGGGAAGAGTATATGGAGAGAAAAGAGAGGTTAAAAGAGTGGTGAAGCAATGTAAAAGAGAGCAAATGAGAGAGTGGGTGAGATGTTATCAGCAAATTTTGTTGAAAATAAGAAAAAGTTTTGGAATGAGATTAATAAGATGAGGAAGCCTAGAGAACAAATGGATTTGACAGTTAAAAATAGGAGAGGAGAGTTATTAAATGGAGAGTTAGAGGTATCGGGAAGATGGAGAGAATATTTTGAGGAGTTGTTAAATGTTGATGAAGACAGGGAAGCTGTGATTTCGTGTGTAGGGCAAGGAGGAATAACATCTTGTAGGAGTGTGGAAGAGCCAGTTGTGGGTGTAGGGGAAGTTCGTGAGGCAGTGGGTAGAATGAAAGGGGTAAGGCAGCTGGGATTGATGGGATAAAGATAGAAATGTTAAAAGCAGGTGGGGATATAGTTTTGGAGTGGTTGGTGCTATTATTTAATAAATGTATGGAAGAGGGTAAGGTACCTAGGGATTGGCAGAGAGCATGTATTGTTCCTTTGTATAAAGGCAAAGGGACAAAAGAGAGTGCAAAAATTATAGGGGAATAAGTCTGTTGAGTGTACCTGGTAAAGTGTATGGTAGAGTTATTATTGAAAGAATTAGGAGTAAGACAGAAAGCAGGATAGCAGATGAACAAGGGGGCTTTAGGAAAGGTAGGGGTGTGTAGACCAAGTGTTTACAGTGAAACATATAGGTGAACAGTATTTGGATAAAGGTAAAGATGTTTTTGTCGCATTTATGGATTTGGAAAAGGCGTATGATAGGGTAGATAGGGGGGCAATGTGGCAGATGTTGCAGGTGTATGGAATAGGAGGAAGGTTACTGAAAGCAGTGAAGAGTTTTTATGAGGATAGTGAGGCTCAGGTTAGAGTGTGTAGGAGGGAAGGGGACTATTTCCCAGTAAAAGTGGGCCTTAGACAAGGATGTGTGATGTCACCGTGGTTGTTCAATATATTTATAGATGGGGTTGTAAGAGAAGTGAATGCGAGGGTCTTGGCAAGAGGTGTGGGACTAAAAGATAAAGAAGCAAATACAAAGTGGGAGTTGTCACAGTTGCTTTTTGCTGATGACACTGTGCTTTTTTTGAGATTCTGAAGAGAAGTTGCAGAGGTTGGTGGATGAATTTGGTAGGGTGTGTAAAAGAAGAAAATTGAAAGTGAATATAGGAAAGAGTAAGGTGATGAGGATAACAAAAAGAATAGGTGACGAAAGATTGGATATCAGATTGGAGGGAGAGAGTATGGAGGAGGTGAATGTATTCAGATATTTGGGAGTGGACATGTCAGCAGATGGGTCTATGAAGGATGAGGTGAATCATAGAATTGATGAGGGGAAAAGGGTGAGTGGAGCACTGAGTCTGTGGAGACAAAGAACTTTGTCCATGGAAGTAAAGAGGGAATGTATGAGAGTATAGTTATACCAACGCTCTTATATGGGTGTGAAGCATGGGTGATGAATGTTGCAACGAGGAGAAGGCTGGAGGCAGTGGAGATGTCGTGTCTGAGGTCAATGTGTGGTGTGAATATAATGCAGAGAATTCGGAGTTTGGAAATTAGGAGGAGGTGCGGGATTACTAAAACGATTGTCCAGAGAGCTGAGGAGGGGTTGTTGAGGTGGTTTGGACATGTAGAGAGAATGGAACGAGACAGAGTGACTTCGAGAGTGTATAAATCTGTAGTGGAGGGAAGGCGGGGTAGGGTCGGCCTAGGAAAGGTTGGAGGGAGGGGGTAAAGGAAGTTTTGTGTGCGAGGGGCTTGGACTTCCAGCAAGCATTTGTGAGCGTATTTGATAGGAGTGAATGGAGGCACATGTTTTTTAATACTTGACGTGCTGTTGGAGTGTGAGCAAAGTAACATTTATGAAGGGATTCAGGGAAACCGGCAGGCCGGACTTGAGTTCTGGAGATGGGAAGTACAGTGCCGGCACTCTGAAGGAGGGGTGTTAATGTTGCAGTTTTATAACTGTAGTGTAAAGCACCCCTCTGGCAAGACAGTGATGGAGTGAATGATGATGAAAGTTTTTCTTTTTCGGGCCACCCTGCCTTGGTGGGAATCGGCAGATGTGTTAATAAAAAAATAAAAAAAAACGTATTAAATTAATTTTACGAGTTAAACAAAAATAAAGTGGACCCCCAAGTTACGAACACCCCGGAAATCGTACAATTATGTAAGTATAATATTGTAAGTGCTTTTGTAAGTGTATTTTTGGGGGTCTGAAATGGACTAACGTACTTGACATTATTTCTTAAGGGAGTAAATTCGTTCGGTAATGGCACTTGAGCAGGCTTCTGGAATGAAGTTTTTACGTTACTCGGGAGTCCACTGTATGCCACAATTCTTCAATCGTGCTATAAGCAAAACATGCATGTCAAAACCGTGTTAAACAACAGTTTACTGTACTTTTTTTTCATATGCCAAAAACAAGGCAAAAACCACTTCTAGTATAGGGCCCCTGCTCAGACAAGACGGATCCTACACAGATGACAACAAAGAAATGAGTGAGATACTGAAATCTCAATATGACTTTGTGTACAGTGAGCCCATCATCAGTCTAAAGATAGACGATCCAAACAATTATTTCATGAATGAGCCTCAAAACCCTGTCAATGTATGCCAAATTTCTAACATAACCCTAACTCCACTAGATTTTGAGAAAGCCATCGACGACATGCCCATGCACTCAGCCCCAGGCCCAGACTCGTGGAACTCCGTGTTCATTAAGAACTGCAAGAAACCTCTCTCACAGGCCCTAAGTATGCTTAGGAGAAAGAGCACAGACACAGGTGAGATTCCAGTCACTGAAAACAACAGATATAGACCCACTCCATAAAGGGGGCAGCAAAGCAATAGCTAAGAATTATAGACCAATAGCTTTACATCCCACATCATAAAAATCTTTGAAAGAGTTCTAAGAAGCAGGATTGCAAACCACTTGGACTCCCAAAAATTGCACAATCCAGGGCAACATGGTTTCAGAGCAGGTCGCTCCTGCCTCTCGCAACTATTGGACCACTATGATATTGTATTAGATGCACTGGAAAACAGAATGCAGATGTAGTATACACGGATTTTGCAAAAGCCTTTGACAAGTGCGATCATGGTGTAATAGCACACAAAATGTATGCTAAAGGGATAACTGGCAAAGTAGGCAGATGGATCTTCAACTTTCTAACCAATCGAACACAAAGAGTAGTGGTAAACAGAGTTAAATCGGAAGCTGCCATAGTGAAGAGCTCTGTTCCACAAGGCACAGTACTCGCCCCTATCCTGCTCCTCATTCTCATATCAGACATAGACAGAGATGTAAACCATAGCACCCTATCATCTTTTGCAGACGATACTAGGATCTGCATGAAAGTGTCATCCATTGAGGACACAGCAAATCTCCAAGAAGATACAAACCAAGTTTTCCAATAGGCAACGGAGAATATGATGTTCAATGAAGACAAATTCCAACTACTCCGTTATGGAAAACTGTAGGAAATAATAGCTAGGACTGAGTATACTACAAACTCTAATTACACAATAGAGCAGAAAAGCAATGTGAAGGACCTGGGAGTGATAATGTCTGAAGATCTCACTTTCAAGGATCACAACAATGCCACTATCACATCTGCGAGGAAACTGATAGGATGGATAATGAGAACATTCAAAACAAGAGATGCCAAGCCAATGATGATCCTTTTTAAATCACTTGTTCTCTCTAGGCTGGAATACTGCTGTACATTAACATCCCCATTCAAGGCAGGTGAAATTGCAGATCTAGAGAATGTAGAGAACCTTTACTGCACGTATAAGTTCCATCAAACACCTTAAATACTGGAAGCACTTGACTTGTACTCACTGGAGCACAGGCAAGAGAGATACGTATATCCTAATCTACACCTGGAAGATTCTGGAGGGACTGGTCCCTAATCTGTACACAGAAATCACTCCCTACGAAAGCAAAAGTCTTGGCAGGCGATGTAACATACCCCCAGTGAAAAGTAGGGGTGCCACTGGTACACTAATAGAAAACAATAAATGTCTGGGGCCCAAGACTGTTCAATAGCCTCCCACCAGCCATAAGGGAAATTACCAACAGACCCCTGGTTGTCTTCAAGAGGGAGCTGGACAGATACCTAAAGTCAGTGCCAGATCAGTTGGGCTGTGGTTCGTATGGATCAGGGCCTCGTTGATCAGGCCCTGATCCACCAGGAGGCCTGGTCATGGACCGAAATGCCCTCCAGGTAGACTTGTTCCCATTGTATGTTTTTGTTATTGAAATTTAATTTTGTGAAGAGACCCTCATGACTGATCACATTTTGCTGGTCAGGAGCCCTGTGCATACATGTCTGTACAGTGGACCCTCGGTTTTCGTTGAAAATTCTTTCCAGAATGCTGTTTGAGTGCCATTACCAAACAAATTTGTTCCCATAAGGACAAATTTAAATTAGATTAGTCATTTCAGACCACCAAAAATACACTTACAGAAGCATTTGCAAAAATACACTTACATAATTGTTCGAGTTTGGAGGTAAACAAAAACCGAGGGTCCACTGTACCTCTATTATGTTGTGATCTGAGTGTATTGTCTTTGATATGGTTATAGTATTACGTATCAGATCATCGTTGCTAGTGAAGATGAGGTCCAGCGTATTTTTTTAGTCTTGTAGGCTCTAATATTTGCTGGTTTAACCCTTTGGGGGTCCAAGGGGGGTCTCTGAAACTCGTTCTCAGGGTCCACGAATTTAAAAAAAAAAATTATTTTTTCTTATGAAATGATAATCTTTTTCTGATCATAACGCCACAAAAATTATGAAATTTGATAGAAAACTAACGGAATTATGCTTTCGCGAAGTTAGCGGTATCCATGACATTTACGCATCGGCGATTTCACCCACTTTGAGCCCTATTTTCGGAAAATTCCAATGTTTCAGTCTACTAAAATTATAGCTATTTCGCTAGAACTCCATTATCGATTGAGTACAAGAAACCGCCTATTTACCAATTTCAACTACCCAAAATAGTGGTCAGAAAATGGCAATTTGGCCAATTTCACACAAATTTCAAACAATGCCAATTTCAAAATAGGGTCCATAATAAACAAGGCAGACATTCCTGGCACTAAAATAACATCGTCTCTGTTCATTAGTCACGTCTCCAAGCCCCTCTTACATTACTTTTGCTTTCCATTTTGAATTTTTATTCTCACAAAAAATAGAAGATTTACTGTTATGTATACAACTGCATCATTGTAAAAATGGTATAAATAATATCAGCGCACTTGTGCAAGAATATTACTCTCTCCAGTTGATGTGCATTGGACGCATGGTGTGATTTGTTTACTCTTGAACATCGGCCAAAATCGAACATTTTTGCTACTTTGCACTCAGTTTCAAGGTACTTGTCATCGTGAAACCAGTCAAAATTATGTCTATTTCTGTAATATATCATCTATTCTATAAAATGAGACTAAGAAAACGAGAATACAAGCATAAATACCATACGAAAATAGACTGCAAAGTCGCTGTTTTAAACCAAAAACACGGACAGAGTTTTTTTTTCCTCATTATGCACTGTGTGGTGCAGGAATTTTTTTATACTGCGCACACTGACCGCACAGACCAATTCTATCACATCTAGTCCTAACAGCCTGTTTCTGCTTGATTTGAGGGCGCTAGAATTTAGGCATACTAGTACGTCAATAACCACAGTGCGTAAAACGTACTTGTACGACCATAACTCCGAAAGGGTTAAAGTGAATTTGGTGCAGAGATTTAATAGTTCGTGTGTGTGTATGAATTTTCATCTGAGCTGCCTCCTGGGGTGATCTCTGCTAAAATATTGTTTGCTATACTCCTCCATTTTAGGTGTCTCAAGTTGAAATCTCCTAGCAGTAAGATGTTTGGGGCAGGAGTTGGGAGATTTTCCAGACAGTGGTCAATTTTCAAAAGCTGCTCCCAGAATTGCTGGGAAGTTGCATCTGGAGGCTTGTATACCACCACAATGACGAGGTTTTGGTTTTCAATCTTTACCGCCAAAACTTCAACTACATCATTTGAGGTGTTTAGTAGTTCTGAGCAAATGAGCGACTCTGTGATGTACAGGCCAACCCCCCCTTGTTGCCTGTTTAGTCTGTCGCATCTGAATAGGTTATAACCTGGGATCCATATTTTGTTGTCATAATGATCCTTTATGTGGGTCTCTATGAATGCTGCAAACATTGCATTTGACTCCATGAGCAGTTCCTTGATGTAAGGAATTTTGTTGTTTTTTGACAAATGTCGTTATATTGGTGGAATTTAGTTTTATTTTTTTATTTTTTGGCTCTAATATCTATTGTTCTGGAGTGGAGGCCAATGACTGTGCCTCTGCTCCAGAAGTGATGGTGAAAGTGTTGAATGATTAGGAAAGTTTTTTTTCTCGCTTTTTGAGTTTTTCTTTCTTTCTGAGTTTTTCTTTCTTTTTGGGTCACACTGCCTCAGTGGGAAATGGCCGATGTGTTAAAATAATAATAATAATAATAATATGGGTGTGAAGCAGGGGTGGTGAATGCTGCAACAAGGAGAAAGCTGGAGGCAGTGGAGATGCCATGTCTGAGGGCAATATGCAGTGTGAATAATATGCAAAGAATCCATAGTTTGGAAATTAGGAGGAGGTGCAGGGTTACGAAAAGTATTATCCAGAGGGCTGAGGAGGGGATGTTGAGGTAGTTTGGACATTTAGAGAGGATGGAACAAAACAAAACGACTTGGAAAGCATATAAATCCTTAGTGGAAAAAAGGTGGGGTAGGGGTTGGCCTAGGAAAGGTTGGAGGAAGGGGGTAAAAGAGGTTTTGTGTGCGAGGGGCTTCAACTTACAGCAAGCATGTGCGAGTGTGTTAGGAGCGAGTGGAGACAAATGACTTTTATGACTTGACGTGCTGTTGGAATGTAAGCGAGGTAACATTTATGAAGGAATTAAGGGAAACTGGCAGGCCGGACTCGAGTCCTGGAGGTGGGAAGTACAGTGCCTGCACTTTGAAGGAGGGGTGTTGATAAGCTGCAGTTTTATAACTGTACTGTAGGCATGCCTTTGGCAAGACAGTGATGGAGTGAATGATGATGAAAGTGTTTTTTCTTTTTTCAGGTCGCCCTGCCTTGGTAGGAAATGGATGATGTGTTAATAAATAAAAAATAATAATTTTTTAACATGTCGGCTGTTTCCCACCTAGGCAAGGTGACCCAAAAAGAAACACTACACCATTATTCAACACTTTCACTATCATTCACACAATATCACTGTCTTTGCAGAGGTGCCCAGACATGACAGTTTAGATGTCACTCCAAACAGCCAATATCCCAAACCCCTCCTTTAAAGTACAGGCATTATACTTTCCACCTCCAGGACTCAAGTCCTAACTGGTTTCCCTGAATTCCTTCACAAAATATTACCCTGCTCACACTCCAACAGCTCGTTAATTCCCAAAAACCATTCGTCTCCATTTACTCCCATCTAACACACTCACATTTAGTTGAGATATAAGTAACTACTCCTGGGTAGTAGGTTGGTAGACAGCAACTGCCCAGGGAGGTACTACTGTCCTGCCAAGTGAGTGTAAAATGGAAGCCTGTATTTGTTTTACATGATGGTAGGATTGCTGGCATCTTTTTTCTGTCTCATAAACATGCAAGATTTCAGGTAGGTCTTGCTACTTCCACTTACACTTAGGTCACACTACACATGCATGTACAAGCATATATATATATAGTATATATATATACAGTGGACCCCCGAGTTTAGTAAAAACTTCACTCCTGAAGTCTGCTCAAGCGCCATTACCGAACGAATTTACTCCCTTAAGGAAAAATGTCACGTAGGTTAGTCTATTTCAGACCCCAAAAAATACACTTCCACAAGCACTTACAATATTATACTTACATAATTGTACGATTTCCAGGGTTTACGAAACTCGGGGGTCCACTGTATATATATATATATATATATATATATACAGTGGTACCTCGAGTTACGATATTTTTTCGTTCGAGAATGCTGTTCAAGTGCCATTACCAAACGAATTTATCCCCATAAGGAATAATGTAAAATAGACTAGTCCTTTTACACCCCCAAAAATATACTTACAAAAGCATTTAAAAAAATAAACTTACATAAAAGGGCGATTTTGGGGACCATCGTAACTCGAGGTACCACTGTATATATGTATGTATGTATATATGTATATATGTATATATATATATGTATATATATATGTATATATATATGTATATATATATGTATATATATATATGTAAAGAAAAACTTTCATCATCATTCACTCCATCACTGTCTTGCCAGAAGGGTGCTTTACACTACAGTTATAAAACTGCAACATTTACACCCCTCCTTCAGAGTGCCGGCACTGTACTTCCCATCTCCAGAACTCAAGTCCGGCCTGCCGGTTTCCCTGAATCCCTTCATAAATGTTACTTTGCTCACACTCCAACAGCACGTCAAGTATTAAAAACCATATGCCTCCATTCACTCCTATCAAATACGCTCACACATGCTTGCTGGAAATCCAACCCCCTCGCACACAAAACTTCCTTTACCCCCTCCCTCCAACCTTTCCTAGGCCGACCCCTACCCCGCCTTCCCTCCACTACAGATTTATACACTCTCGAAGTCACTCTGTCTCGTTCCATTCTCTCTACATGTCCAAACCACCTCAACAACCCTCCTCAGCTCTCTGGACAATCGTTTTGGTAATCCCGCACCTCCTCCTAATTTCCAAACTCCGAATTCTCTGCATTATATTCACACCACACATTGACCTCAGACATGACATCTCCACTGCCTCCAGCCTTCTCCTCGTTGCAACATTCATCACCCATGCTTCACACCCATATAAGAGCGTTGGTATAACTATACTCTCATACATTCCCTCTTTACTTCCATGGACAAGGTTCTTTGTCTCCACAGACTCCAGAAGTGCTCCACTCACCCTTTTCCCTCATCAATTCTATGATTCACCTCATCCTTCATAGACCCATCCGCCGACATGTCCACTCCCAAATATCTGAATACATTCACCTCCTCCATACTCTCTCCCTCCAATCTGATATCCAATCTTTCGTCACCTATTCTTTTTGTTATCCTCATCACCTTACTCTTTCCTATATTCACTTTCAATTTTCTTCTTTTACACACCCTACCAAATTCATCCACCAACCTCTGCAGCTTCTCTTCAGAATCTCCCAAAAGCACAGTGTCATCAGCAAAAAGCAACTGTGACAACTCCCACTTTGTATTTGCTTCTTTATCTTTTAGCCCAACACCTCTTGCCAAGACCCTCGCATTCACTTCTCTTACAACCCCATCTATAAATATATTGAACAACCACGGTGACATCACACATCCTTGTCTAAGGCCCACTTTTACTGGGAAATAGTCCCCTTCCCTCCTACACACTCTAACCTGAGCCTCACTATCCTCATAAAAACTCTTCACTGCTTTCAGTAACCTTCCTCCTATTCCATACACCTGCAACATCTGCCACATTACCCCCCTATCTACCCTATCATACGCCTTTTCCAAATCCATAAATGCCACAAAAACATCTTTACCCTTATCCAAATACTGTTCACCTATATGTTTCACTGTAAACACCTGGTCCACACACCCCCTACCTTTCCTAAAGCCCCCTTGTTCATCTGCTATCCTGCTTTCTGTTTTACTCTTAATTCTTTCAATAATAACTCTACCATACACTTTACCAGGTACACTCAACAGACTTATTCCCCTATAATTTTTGCACTCTCTTTTGTCCCCTTTGCCTTTATACAAAGGAACAATACACGCTCTCTGCCAATCCCTAGGTACCTTACCCTCTTCCATACATTTATTAAATAATAGCACCAACCACTCCAAAATTATATCCCCACCTGCTTTTAACATTTCTATCTTTATCCCATCAATCCCAGCTGCCTTACCCCTTTCATTCTACCCACTGCCTCACGAACTTCCCTACACCCACAACTGGCTCTTCCACACTCCTACAAGATGTTATTCCTCCTTGCCCTACACACGAAATCACAGCTTCCTGTCTTCATCAACATTTAACAAATCCTCAAAATATTCTCTCCATCTTCCCGATACCTCTAACTCTCCATTTAATAACTCTCCTCTCCTATTTTTAACTGTCAAATCCATTTGTTCTCTAGGCTTCCTCAACTTATTAATCTCATTCCAAAACTTTTCTTATTTTCAACAAAATTTGCTGATAACATCTCACCCACTCTCTCATCTGCTCTCTTTTACATTGCTTCACCACTCTTTTAACCTCTCTTTTCTCTCCATATACTCTTCCCTCCTTGCATCACTTCTACTTTGTAAAAACCTCTCATATGCTAACTTTTTCTCCCTTACTACTCTCTTTACATCATCATTCCACAATCGCTCCTCTTCCCTCCCGCACCCACTCGCCTGTAACCACAAACTTCTGCTGAACACTCTAACACTACATTTTTAAATCTACCCCATACATTTTCGACCCCATTGCCTACACTCTCACTAGCCCATCTATCCTCCAATAGTTGTTTATATCTTACCCTAACTGCCTCCTCTTTTAGTTTATAAACCTTCACCTCTCTTTTACTTACTGATTCTATTTTCCTTGTATCCCATCTACCTTTTACTCCACTGTAGCTATAACTAAAAAGTGATCTGATATATCTGTAGCCCCTCTATAAACATGTACATCCTGAAGTCTACTCAACAGTCTTTTATCTATCAATACATAGTCCAACAAACTACTGTCATTACGCCCTACATCATATCTTGTATACTTATTTATCCTCTTTTTCTTAAAATATGTATTACCTATAACTAAACCCCTTTCTATACAAAGTTCAATCAAAGGGCTCCCATTATCATTTACACCTGGCACCCCAAACTTACCTACTACACCCTCTCTGCATGTTTCTCCCACTTTAGCATTTAGGTCCCCTACCACAATTACTCTCTCATTTGGTTCAAAAGTTCCTATACATTCGCTTAACATCTCCCAAAATCTCTCTCTCTCCTCTACCTCCTCTCTTCTCCAGGTGCATACACGCTTATTATGACCCACTTTTCGCATCCGACCCTTATTTTAATCCACATAATCCTTGAATTTACACATTTATATTCCCTCTTTTCCTTCCGTAACTGATCCTTCAACATTATTGCTACCCCTTCCTTAGCTCTAACTCTCTCAGATACTCCTGACTTAATCCCATTTATTTCTCCCCACTGAAACTCGCCTACCCCCTTCAGCTTTGTTTCGCTTAGGGCCAGGACATCCAACTTCTTTTCATTCATAACATCG
>WNWK01008359.1:22500-27500 GCA_009830355.1 Cherax destructor | reverse complement strand
TAGGATTTGAATAATGGTACAGTGGTACCTTGAGTTACGAACTTAATTCGTTCCAGAAAGCTGTTCGAGTGCCAATACTGAACGAATTTGTTCCCATAAGGAATAATGAAAATTAGATTAATCCGTTTCAGACCCCCAAAAATACACTTACAAAAATACACTTACATAATTGTTCAAGTTGGGAGCTGCTCGTAACTCGAGGTACCACTGTAGTATAGTGTGTTGCCTGTTGGCAGCGTGTGTGACTGTTTTGAGCTCGATTGCTAGCATACTTAGCTCACACACTGAGGTTCGTGGTTCGATCCCCGGTATGGGTAGAAACATTAGGACTTGTTTCCTTAAGACAACTACTGTCCCTGTTCACCTATCAGTAAAACAGGGACCTGTATGTTAGTCTACTTGTGTGGGTTGCATCCTGGGGACAAAATTGACATAATTTGCCCGAAATGCTCTGCATAACAAGGGGCTTTCTACATAGTAGTATGTCATTGATGTCAGCTAGGTCTGTATACATTATACATGTACTTGTAGAAATAAAGATTATTATTATTATTCGTTTTTTACCCATAAACATATTTTATTTGACTGGGATTTAACTGTACTTATATTGTAACATGTCACACTTTTAATTTACTCTCATGGTTGTATGTCTATTATATTCATTAGAAGTACTATTATCCTATGTCTTTGTAAACATATACAGTGGACCCTTGGTTTTCGTCGATAATTCTTTCCAGAATGCTGTTCGAGTGCCGCTACCGAACGAATTTGTTCCCATAAAGACAAATGTAAATTAGATTAGTCATTTCAAACCCCCAAAAATACACTTACAAAAGCACTTACAAAAATACACTTACATAATTGTTCGAGTTGGGAGCTGTATGAAATCCGGGGGTCCACTGTATATACTATTTACAATGCATTTAATGTCTGTTATGTTCTATTAGTCTTAAATCCTTAGTTTGCCCAAAATAATCTTGTAAGACAATGTACTGAATTTTGTGGAAATAAAGATTTTTGTTTTATAAACTGGTTATCTGCCAAAACTGCCTATCCCTCTTATACACAACATTCCTAACATTAATCTTAAGTTATAATTTTGTTTCTGTTGATGCTTGTCTTTCTCAATGCAGTGTCAAATGTTCTAAAGTTCAGAGCACACATGAGTTAACCTAACACTGGCCTTCTCACCTCTTCACCTGATCTGTCTTCTGGTATTTTTTCTTCACATGACCTATTTTCTGATATTTCTTTTATTAAGTGATCTGTTTTCTGGAATTTTTTTCACTCATCATTTTAATTTCTTCTGATGTATTTTCTTGATTTTTCTTCACCTCACCCATCTTCTAGTTTATTTCCTATTATTTTTCTCTCACTTGTGGTGTAATAATGGTCCAGGGTGGACTGAAACGTAGTTTAAAGTCTTCTATTCTTCAACTAGAGAGTGAGTGATGGTGAATATGTTTTTATTTGGCTCACCTGAAATTTATGTGAAACTGTTGATGTGCTAAAAAAAAAATGCATAAAAGATTTACCTTGGTGATGCTCTGAGCTGACTTGAAGAGTTGGTGTGACATTTATCAAATGCTGTCATGAGTCTGGTAATAGTGGGCATCAAAATGCTTTTGCTCATCTCACGTCCCACTCTCAGTGCCATAATAAAGAGGCAGTCAATAACTCTACAAGCTAGAACACCCCGGGCTGCTCCACCATGTGGAAAATTGACTTTGGTTGATGATAAGAGACGAATTACAGGGTAAACTGCATTACGAATTAGAGTTTCCTGAAATGTAAGAACTATCAAATGAATAAAAGTTGATGTGCAAAACCTCAATTATGATTACAAAAGAATACAAAGTGATGACTTTTTTTTAATGTTATTACAATAACATGTTAAAATTTAAGGAGCATGACTTGCAATATTTGCTGAAAAAATGGAAAATTTACTTGTCAATTATTTCTGTACAAGTTAAAAAAAACATGTGAATAATACATGAAATCCATTCTTTTACCAGGAGCAAAGACATGCATACATGCACATGTATGTGCACATGTGTGTGTGTGTTAGTTACCATTTTGTCCTAGGCAGATGTCGATTAGACACTAGGCCTGTTGTATGTGTGTGTGTGTGTGTGTAAGGAAACACTTCGAAATGTGTGTGTGTGTACTCACCTAGTTGTGGTTGCAGGGGTCGAGTCATAGCTCCTGGCCCCGTGTGTGTGGGTGTGTGCGGGTGTGGGTGTGCGGGTGTGTGTGTGTGTGTGTGTGTGTGTGTGTGTGTGTGTGTGTGTGTGTGTACTCACCTAGTTGTGGTTATATGTGTGTGGTTATATGTGTGTGGGTATATGTGTGTGTGTGGGTATGTGTGTGGGTGTGTGTGGGTGTGTATGTGGGTGAGTGGGTTTGTGGATACTCACCTAGCTGTGGTTGCAAGGGTCGAGTAATAGCTCCTGGCCCCGCCTCTTCACTGGCCACTCTTCCTGCTCCATAAGCTTTATCATACCTCTTCTTAAAGCTATGTATGGATCCTGCCTCCACTACATCACTTCCCAGACTATTATATTTTCTGATGACTCTGTGACTTAAGAAATACTTCCTAACATCCCTGTGATTCATCTGAGTCTTCAACTTCTAACTGTGACCCCTTGTTGCTGTGTCCCATCTCTGGAACATCCTGTCCCTGTCCACCTTGTCAATTCCTCTCAGTATTTTATAAGTCTTTATCATATCCCCCTATCTCTCCTGTCCTACAGTGTCGTCAGGTTGATCTCCCTTAATCTTTCCTCGTAGGACATACCACTTAGCTCCGGGAATAGTCTTGTTGCAAATCTTTGCACTTTCTCTAGCTTCCTTACATGCTTGGCTAGGTGTGGGTTCCAAACTCGTGCAGCATACTCCAATATGGGCCTGATGTACACAGTGTACAGGGTCCTGAACAAGTCCTTATTAGGACGTCGGAATGCTGTTCTTAGGTTTGCTAGGCGCCCATATGCTGCAGCAGTTATTTGTGTGTGTGTGTGTGTGTATTTGTACTCACCTAATTGTCGTTGCAGGGGTCGAGACTCAGCTCCTGGCCCTGCCTCTTCACTGATCGCTAATAGGTCCTCTCTCTCCCTGCTCCATGAGCTTTATAATACCTTGTCTTAAAGATATGTATGGTTCCTGCCTCCACTACATCACTTGCTAGACTATTCCACTTCCTGACAGCTCTATGACTGAAGAAATACTTCCTGACATCCCTTTGACTTATATGAGTCTTCAACTTCCAATTGTGACTCCTTGTTTCTGTGTCCCCTCTCTGGAACATCCTGTCTCCATCCACCTTATCTATTCCATGCAGTATTTTGTATGTCGTTATCATGTCTCCCCTAACCCTCCTGTTCTCCAGTGTTGTCAGGCCCATTTCCCTTAACCTTTATTCGTAGGACATTCCCCTCAGCTCTGGAACTAGCCTTGTTGCAAACCTTTGCACTTTCTCTAATTTCTTGACATGCTTGACCAGGTGTGGGTTCCAAACTGGTGCTGCATACTCCAGTATGGGCCTGACGTACACGGTGTACAGTGTCTTCAACGATTCCTTACTGAGGTATCGGAACGCTATTCTCATGTTTGCCAGGCGCCCATATGCTGCAGCAGTTATCTGGTTGATGTGTGCTTCTGGAGACGTGCTCGGTGTTATACTCACGCCAAGATCTTTCTCATTGAGTGAAGTTTGCAGTCTTTGGCCACCTAGCATATACTCAGTCTGCGGTCTTCTTTGCCCTTCCCCAATCTTCATGACTTTGCACTTGGCAGGGTTAAATTCGAGTAGCCAGTTGGTGGACCACGTGTCCAGCCTGTCCAGGTCGCTTTGCAGCCCTGCCTGATCCTCAACTGATTTGATTCTTCTCATTAACTTCACATCGTCTGCAAACAGGGATGCTTCTGAGTCTATCCCTACCATCATGTCATTCAAGAACAGCACTGGTCCTAGGACTGACCCCTGTGGAACCCTGCTCGTCACAGGCGCCCATTGTGATACCTCATCTCGTACCATGACTCATTGTTGCCTCCCTGTCAGGTATTCTCTGATCCATTGCAGTGCCCTTCCTGTTATACATGCCTGATCCTCTAGCTTCTGCACTAATCTCCTGTCCGGAACTGTGTTGAAGGCCTTCTTGCAGTCCAAGAAAATGCAGTCAACCCACCCCTCTCTCTCGTGTCTTACTTCTGTTACCTTGTTGTAAAACTCCAGAAGGTTTGTGACACAGGATTTGCCTTCCTTGAACCCATGCTGGATGTTGTTTATAATCTTGTTCCATTCCAGTTGCACTACCCCTCTCCTCCTGATAATCTTCTCCATGACTTTGCATACTATACATGTCAGTGACACTGGTCTATAGTTTAGTGTCTCATTTCTGTCTCCTTTCTTAAAAATGGGAACTACATTTGCCCAGTTTCAGGGATGTGTTGAAGATTGTGGTTAGTGGCACACACAGCATCTCTGCTCCCTCTCTAAGGACCCACAGAAGATGTTGTCTGGTCCCATCGCTTTTGAAGTATCAAGGTCACTGAGCACCTTCACCTCCTCAGTTGTACGTATGTCATCCAACACTTGTTGGTATATTCCTTGTTGGTGTTCCCCTCTGTTCTGTCTTCCCAGAGTCCTTCCTGTCTCCACTGTAAATACTTCCTTAAATCTCATGTTGAGCTCCTCACATACCTCTTGATCATTTCTTGTGAGTTCCCCACCTTCTTTCCTCAGCCTGATCACCTGGTCTTTGACTGTTGTCTTTCTCCTAATGTGGCTATACAGCAGTTTCGGGTCAGACTTGATTTTCGATGCTATGTCGTTTTCATACTGTCGCTGGGCCTCCCTCCTTATTTGAGCATACTCGTTTCTGGCTCTTTGACTAATCTCCTTATTTTCCTGGGTCCTTTGCCTTCTGTACTTTTTCCACTCTCTAGTGCACTTAGTCTTTGCCTCCCTACACCTTCGGGTAAACCAAGGGCTCGTTCTG
>WNWK01008359.1:0-15000 GCA_009830355.1 Cherax destructor | reverse complement strand
TTTGAAGCCACTGTCAGTCACCATGAGCTCAGCTCACTCAGATAAGCTGTGACAGGTAAATTTGGGCCTACATATGAGAGAACATGTCTGGATGGAGTATACCTGGAGAGGGTTCCAGGGGTCAACGTCCCTGCGGCCCGGTCTGTGACCAGGCCTCATGGTAGATCAGGGCCTGATCAACCAGGCTGTTACTGTTGGCCGCACGCAAACGCAAACCGATGTACGAGCTACAGCCCGGCAGGTCAGGTACGTACTGACTTCAGGTGCTTGTCCAGTGCCTGCTTGAAGACAGCCAGGGGTCTATTGGTAATCCCCCTTATGTATGCTGGGAGGCAGTTGAACAGTCTTGGGCCCCTGACACTTATTGTGTTGTCTCTTATCGTGCTAGTGGCACCCCTGCTTTTCATTGGGGGGATGTTGCATCATCTGCCGAGTCTTTGCTTTCAAAGGGAGTGATTTTCGTGTGCAAGTTTGGTACTAATCTCTCTAGGATTTTCCAAGTGTATATGATCATGTATCTCTCCCGCCTGTGTTCTAGGGAGTACAGGTTTAGGAACTTCACGCATTCCCAGTAATTGAGGTGTTTTATCGCAGTTATGTGTGCCGTGAAGGTTCTCTGTACATTTTCTAGGTCAGCAATTTCACCTGCCTTTAACCCTTTCGGGGTTTTGTTCGTACTAGTACGGCTTATGCCCTGGGGTTATGGACGTACTAGTATGCCTAAATTCTAGTGCCCTCAAATCAAGCAGAAACAGTCTGTTAGGCCTAGATGTGATAGAATGGGTCTGTGCGGTCAGTGTGCGCAGTATAAAAAAATTCCTGCACCACACAGTGCATAATGAGGAAAAAAAAAACTCTGACCGTGTTTTTGGTTTAAAACAACAACTTTGCTGTCTATTTTTGTATGGTATTTATGCTTGTATTCTCGTTTTCTTAGTCTCATTTTATAGAACAAATGATATATTACAGAAATAGAGATAATTTTGACTGGTTTCACGATGCCAAGTATTCAAGGTACTTGTCATCGTGAAACCAGTCAAAATTATCTCTATTTCTGTAATATATCATCTATTCTATAAAATGAGACTAAAACGAGAATACAAGCATAAATACCATGCGAAAATAGACAGCAAAGTCGCTGTTTTAAACCAAAACACGGTCAGAGTTTTTCCTCATTATGCACTGTGTGGTGCAGGAATTTTTTTATACTGCGCACACTGACCGCACAGACCCATTCTATCACATCTAGGCCTAACAGACTGTTTCTGCTTGATTTGAGGGCGCTAGAATTTAGGCATACTAGTATTTCCATAACCCCAGGGCGTAAGCCATACTAGTACGACCAAAACCCCGAAAGGGTTAAAGGCAGGTGAAATTGCTGACCTAGAAAATGTACAATGTAGCGAAAATGTTCGATTTTGGCCGATGTTCAAGAGTAAACAAATCACACCATGCGTCCAATAACATCAACTGGGTAGTCTAATATTCTTGCACAAGTGCGCTGATATTATTTATACCATTTTTACAATGATGCAGTTATATACATAACAGTAAATCTTCTATTTTTTGTGAGAATAAAAATTCAAAATGGAAAGCAAAAGTAATGTAAGAGGGGTCTGGAGATGTGACTAATGAACAGAGATGTTATTTTAGTGCCAGGAATGTTTGCCTTGTTTATTATGGACCCTATTTTGAAATTAGCATCGTTTGAAATTTGTGTGAAATTGGCCAAATTGCCATTTTCTGACCACTATTTTGGGTAGTTGAAATTGGTAAATAGGCGGTTTCTTGTACTCAATCGATAGAAGAAATGGAGTTCTAGCAAAATAGCTATAATTTTAGTAGACTGAACCATTGGAATTTGCCGAAAATAGGGCTCAAAGTGGGCGAAATCGCCGATGCATAAATGTCATCGATACCGCTAACTTCGCGAAAGCATAATTCCATTAGATTTCGATCAAATTTCATAATTTTTGTGGCGTTATGATCAGAAAAAGATTCTCTATCATTTCATAAGAAAAAATAATTTTTTTTTTAAATTCTTGGACTCTGAGAATGAGTTTCGGAAAGGGTCCTTGGACCCCCAAAGGGTTAAAGGTGCTGTTAGTGTGCAGCAATATTCCAGCCTAGATAGAACAAGCAACCTGAAGAGTGTCATCATGGGCTTGGCATCCCTAGTTTTGAAGATTCTTGTTATCCATCCTGTCATTTTTCTAGATGTGACTGATACAATGTTATAATCTTTGAAGGTGAGATCTTCCAACATGATCACTCCCTAGTCTTTTACATTAGTTTTTCGCTCTATTGTGTGGTTGGAATTTGTTTTATACTCCGATGTAGTTTTAATTTTCTCACTTTTTCCATATAGGAGTAATTGAAATTTCTCATCACTGAATTTTATACATATTATTTTCTGCGGCCCATTTAAAGATTTGTTTGATGTCCACCTGAAGTCTTGCAGTGTCTTCAATGGAGGACACTGTCATGCAAATTCAGGTGTCATGTGCAAAAGAACACACAGCGCTGTGGCTAATATCCCTGTCTATGTCAGATATGAGGATGAGGAACAAGATGGGAGTGAGTACTGTGCCTTGTGGAACAGAGCTTTTCACTGTAGCCACCTCAGACTTAACTCTGTTTACTACTTCTCTTTGTGTAGGAAATTATAGATCCTTCTACCAACTTTTCCTGTTAATCCTTTATCATACATTTTGTGTGCTATTACACCGTGGTCACACTTGTATGTCTTCTAGAGCATCCAGGACTTTGTCATAGTGGTCCAGTAGCTGGGACAGACAGGAGCGACCTGCTCTAAACCCATGCTGCCCTGGGTTGTGTAACTGATAGATATCTAGATGGGTGGCGATCTTGCTTCTTAGAACCCTTTCAAAGATTTTTATAATATGGGACATTAGTGCTATTGGTCTGTAGTTCTTTGCTATTTCTTTACTGCCCCCTTTGTGGAGTGGGGCTATGTCTGTTGTTTTTAGCAGCTGTGTGATGACCCCTGTGTCCATGCTCCCTCTTCATAGGATGTTGAGAGCACGTGATAGGGGCTTCTTGCAATTCTTGATGAACACGAAGTTCCATGAGTCTGGACCTGGGGCAGAGTGCATGGGCATGTCATTTATCACCTTTTCGAAGTCATTTGGCATCAGGATAATGTCAGATAGGTTTGTGTCTACCAAATTCTGTGGCTCTCTCATAAAAAATTAATTTAGGTCTTCGACTCTCAGTCTGGTTAGTGGCTCGCTAAAAACCGAGTCATATTAGGACTTGAGTAGCCCACTCATTTCCTTGTTGTCATCTGTGTAGGACCCATCTCGTTTAAATAGGGGCCCAATACTAGCTGTTGTTCTCGACTTTGATTTCGCCTAAGAAAAGAAATACTTTGGGTTTCTTTTGATTTCATTTATGGCTTTTAGTTCTTCCCACGCTTCTTGACTCCTGTAAGATTCCTTTAGCTTTAATTCGATGTTTGCTATTTCTCTGATCAGTCTCTCCCTATGTATTGCAGATACAGTGGTACCTCAAGTTTCAAACTTAACCCTTTCAGGGTCCGTGCCGTAGTTCTACGGTTTTGAGTTCAGGGTCCAAACTGTAGTTCTACGTCATAAGGTCAGCTCACTCAGATAAGCTTTGAGCGGTAAATTTGGGTCTAGATATGAGAGAATACATCTATGTGGTAAGTATGCACTACATAAAACAAATCCTGCAGCACACAGTGCATAATGAGAAAAAAAACTGAAACCGTAATTTTTTATTAAAACAGCGACTTTGCAGTGTTTTTTCGTATACTTTTTATAGTTGTATTTGCGATTTCTTGGTCTCATTTGATAGATTCGAAGATATACTACAGATTTAGAGATGATTTTGATTGGTTTTAGTACTGGAAATAGCTTGAAACTGAGCTCAAAATAGCAGAAATGTTAAATTTTTGCCGAAGTTCAAGAGTAAACAAATGACCTCACACGTCTAATACGCGCCAGCTGGTGGGTCTAATATACGTTCACAAATGTGGTGATATTATTTGTACAATTATTACATTATTGCATATGAGTAAATCTTCCATTTTTTTGGTTTGAATAAAAATTCATTATGTGAATAAAAAATCAAAATGGAATTCATTTGTAAAGACTGAAAACGTAACTAATGAACAGAGGAAATGTTAGTTTAGTGCCAGGAATGCCTGCATTGTTTATTCTGCACCATATTTTGAAATTGGAATATTTTGAACTTTGAGTTAAATTGGCTAAATTACCAATTTCCAATCACTTTATTTTGTAGTTGAAACAGTTGACTGGGCGATTTCTTGTGCTCAATCGATAGAATAGAAGTAATACTAGTGAAATAGCTAAGAATTTGGTCGACTGGAATAATGTAATTGGCCTAAAATGGGAGTCAAAGTCGGCAAAATCCCTGATGTGTAAATATCGCTGACACATCAAAATTCGCTAGAGCATAATTTCGTCAATTTTCAATCAAATTTCGTACTTTTTGTTTTATTACCTTCAGAAAAAGATTCTCTACCATGTCATAAGAAAAAATAAGAATTTTTTTTTTTTCAAAATTCTTGGACACTGGTGCACCCCTTCCAAAAATGGCCTTGGACCTAGAAAGGGTGTTCCAGGAGCTAGTCCTAAAGTCGAAACGTCCTAAAGTCGAAGCAATATTTCCCATGAGAAATACAGCCTCTCCTCACTTAACGACGGAGATAGGGGTCTAAGACCCCATCAGTAAACGATTTCGTCGCTAATCGAGAAATCACCTCTTACTGACACTTCAAAAGTGTCACCACCCAAAATCAAAACATTCAGTTTTATGTCTGTTGGGAAATTCCTTTCAATGTTTATTATTAACGGTGATACAACATGAAATAGGTCAATGACTTACTTCCAAGACATTCCAGGAAATGCTTACATAGCTGATTACTTGAAAAATTTTTTTTTAGAAAATTGCACTTTTTTCAGTCTTTGCATAGGGTAAGAGTGATCTTCCATAGTTACCCTTCAGGCGGGTAACATTTTCTGTAATGGTCGCGGTCACTTTTTTTATTATTATTACCATGCACATACCTTTTTCACTGAGTTCAATCATTTATTAAGCTGGCATGAGAGACACAGAGAATGTAATAATGATAATAATAATAATAATAATAATAATACATAATAATAATTTATAATAATAATAATAATAATAATAATAATAATAATAATAATAATAATAATCACTCTGGAGTGCTTTAGATGTCAGCTACCAAACCTATACGAAATACGTATGACATTTATAGTGCCCCAGAGTGATTATTAATTATATTTTTTTATTATTATTATTATTATTATTATTATCAACATCGACATACCTTTTCACTGAGTATAATAGTTTCTTAAGCTGCCATGAGACAGAAAATGTCAACACACACACAAACACACCAGCTGATCCCTTGACTGTGTACTTCTTTTGTACTTCTTCCATTTTCCTCTTGTTGTTTTTCCTCTTCCAAGTGTGCTGCACTTATAACTCTATCTTGTACAATGGGGTGCACAATAGACGTGCATAAGCACTTGGAAGAGGAAAAACAAGAGGAAAATGGAAGAAGTACAAAAGAAGTACACAGTCAAGGGATCAGCTGGTGTGTTCGTCTGTGTGTTGACATTTTCTGTCTCTCGTGGCAGCTTAAGAAATTATTATACTCAGTGAATAAGGTATGTCGATGGAGATAATAATAATAAAATATAATTAATAATCACTCTGGAGCACTGTAAATGTCATATGTATTTCATATAGGTTCGGAAGCTGACATCTAAAGCACTCCAGAGCGACTGTTATTATTATTAATTATTATTATTATCATTATTATTATTATTATTATAATTATTATTACATTCTCTGTGTCTCTCATGCCAGCTTAATAAATGATTAAACTCAAGACTAACTAATAACCCTTTTGGGGTCGGTGCCGTACTAGTACGCGTAAATTCTAGCGGTCTCAAATTAAGCGGGAAATGGCTGGTAGGCCTACATATGAAAGAATGGGTCTGTGTGGTCAGTGTGTGCAGTATAAAAAAAATCCTGCAGCACACACTGCATAATGAGAAAACAGCGACTTTGCAGTCTATTTTCGTATGGTATTTATTGATGTATTCTCGTTTTTTTATCTCATTTGATATAATGGGAGATATATTACAGAAATAGAGATGATTTTGATTGGTTTTATGATGACAAGTACCTTGAAATTGAGCTCAAAGTAGCGAAAATGTTCGATTTTTGCCAATGTTCAAGAGTAAACAAATCACGCCACGCATCCAATACACGTCAACTGGTGAGTCTATTATTCTTTCACAAGTGCGGTGATATTATTTATACCATTTTTACAATGATGCAATTGTATACATAACAGTAAATCTGTTTTTTTGTGAGAATAAAAATTCAAAATGGAAAGCAAAAGTAATGTAAGAGGGGCCTGGAGACATGACTAATGAACAGAGAAGATGTTATTTTAGTGCCAGGAATGTCTGCCTTGTTTATTCTGGACCCCATTTTGAAATTGGCACCGTTTAAAATTTGTGAGAAATTGGCCAAATTGCCGATTTCTGACCACTTTTTCAGGTAGTTGAAATTGGTAAATGGGCGGTTTCTTGTACTCAATCGATAGAAGAAATGGAGTTCTAGCAAAATAGCTATGATTTTAGTAAACTGGAACATTGGAATTGGCCAAAACTAAGGCGCAAAGTGGGCAAAATCGCTGATGCGTAAATATCGTTGACCGATAAATTTGCGAGAGCATAATTCCGTAAGTTTTCCATCAAATTTCATAATTTTTGTGTCGTTATGATCGGAAAAAGATTATCATTTCATAAGAAATAATTTTTTTTTTTTTCCAAAAAATTTTCGACCCTGAGAACGAGTTTGGGAGAGGGCCTGTCGACCCCCAAAGGGTTCATTATATTTTATTATTATTATTATTATTATCACTATCGACATACCAAGTGCAGGAGCACTTGGAAGAGGAAAAACAACAAGAGGAAAAATGGAAGAAGTACAAAAGAAGTTCACAGTAAAGGAATCAGCTGGTGTGTTCGTCTGTGTGTTTACATTGTCTCTCTCATGGCAGTTTAATTAAGAAATAATTAAACTCAGTGAACAAGGTACAGTGGTACCCCGGTTTACGATATTTTTTCATTCCAGAATGCTGTTCAAGTGCCATTACCAAACGAATTTATCTCCTTAAGAAAAGTTGTAAAATAGACTAGTCCTTTTAGACCCCCAAAATTACACTTACAAAAGCATTTAAAAAAATAAACTTACATAAAAGGGTGAGTTTGGGGACCATCGTAAACCGGGGTACCACTGTATGTTGATTGTGATAATAATAATAATAATAATAATAATAATTAATAAAGATAAAGATTTATTTCTTGTAATACAGTAGATCGTCATTTAGCACGGTAGTTTCGTTCCTGAAAATGTCGTGTTAGATAATTTCGTGTTATATAATTAAAATAACTTATGGGAAAAATAGGGTTACGTTCCTGGGAGTCCCCAAAAAGCCAAACAAGTTTTTTTAGACCAACAGATCTTACAAAAAATAAAAGTGAATATGTAATTGTAGTTCATTATCGTGATGTATTATGTTGTTTTTACTGCTTAAGACTACAAATGTAACAGAAATAATAGTATTTACCTTAAATTGTGGGTGCTGGTGTTTGTGGATGATTGTGAAGAGAGTGGAGACTTATGCTGTGGCCCTACTGGGCTGAGGTGGATAGTAGAGGTTCTGGAACTGAAGTCGATGGTTGTACTGAGTGTCTAACTTTAAGTCATTCAGTAAGTCAGTCAAGTCATTCAGTAAGTCAGTCAAGTCATTCAGTAAGTCAGTCAAGTCATTCAGTAAGTCAGTCAAGTCATTCAGTAAGTCAGTCAAGTCATTCAGTAAGTCAGTCAAGTCATTCAGTATGTCAGTCAAGTCATTCAGTAAGTCAGTCAAGTCATTCAGTCAGTCAGTCAAGTCATTCAGTAAGTTAGTCAAGTCATTCAGTAAGTCAGTCAAGTCATTCAGTAAGTCAGTCAAGTCATTCAGTAAGTCAGTCAAGTCATTCAGTAAGTCAGTCAAGTCATTCAAGTAAGTCAGTCAAGTCATTCAGTAAGTCAGTCAAGTAAGTCAAGTCATTCAGTAAGTCAGTCAAGTCATTCAGTAAGTCAGTCAAGTCATTCAGTAAGTCAGTCAAGTCATTCAGTATGTCAGTCAAGTCATTCAGTATGTCAGTCAAGTCATTCAGTAAGTCAGTCAAGTCATTCAAGTCATTCAGTAAGTCAGTCAAGTCATTCAGTAAGTCAGTCAAGTCAGTCAGTCAGTCAGTCACACAAACTAATGTTTACATCTTTTTATGTGTACAAAGTAACACTTCATTACGGCCACGGGTTATGTCTTGTCTAATATCTTTGTTATCTTCGTTAATTCAAGATCAAAACACAATTCACTCTCTCTCATTCTTCACAAACACAGCTGGCTTGTAGCAGAGGACTTTTTTTTGACGCGTATGAAATACGTACGAATGCTGGGATGGTGGGGTCCGGGGTGGCTGGGGAAGGCGGGTGGTGTCTGCTGAACATTTATAGACAAACTTCTCGCTAAAGAATATGCCAACATCAAACTCCGAGCTGCCCCACCTAGGGCACCTAAAGTGCTCATTGTCATATACAACGTCAACAAGCACTTGAATCCTAAATATCTGGCACAACAAGGTGGCTGCTTGTGGGAATGGTTATTTGTTTTTCCTTCCCGCAAACTGTAAGTTTATTCAGGTATACACAGATACAGTTACGAAGATTATCATACATAGCAGCATATGTGTAGAGAACCTAGGATAACCCAAAAAAGTCAGTGACTTATTTCCATTGTCTGACTTTTTTTTGGGTTATCCTAGGTTCTCTACACATATGCTGCTATGTATGATAATCAATATAACTGTACTCACCTAATTGTGGTTGCAGGGGTCGAGACTCAGCTCCTGGCCCTGTGTATCTGAATAAACTTACAGTTTGCAGGAAGGAAAAACAAATTCCCTTTTTCTCTAAGTACGAGGATTGGGCTTACACTTGAAATCACCTGATGCATTACCACAAAGGAGCAAGGTGAAGCAATCCTTTGCTGTCTTGAAGCCTGGTGCACTTTTCTCTTGCTGACTGATATAAGTTCGTGTTGGCATTTTCTTCCAGAAAACACTTATCTCGTCAGCATTAACCCTTTGAGGGTTTTTGACGTACTAGTACGGCTTACATGCCAGGGCGTTTGACGTACTAGTACGCCTAAATTCTAGCGCCCTCAAATCAAGCAGAAACAGGCTGGTAGGCCTAGATATCAGAGAATGTGTCTGTGCGGTCAGTGTGCGCAGTATAAAAAAAATCCTGCACCACACAGTGCATAATGAGGAAAAAAAAACTCCGACCATATTTTTAGTTAAAAACAGCGACTTTGCAGTCTATTTTTGTATGGTATTTATGATTATATTCTCGTTTTCTTGGTCTCATTTGATAGAATGGAAGATATATTAGAGAAATAGAGATAATTTTGATCGGTGTTTCAATGACAAGTACCTAGAAATTGAGCGCAAAGTAGTGAAAATGTTCGATTTTTGGCGATGTTCAAGAGTAAACAAATAACGCCACATGTACAATACACATCAACTGGCGACTCTAATATTCTTGCACAAGTGTGCTGATGTCATTTATACCGTTTTTACAATAATGCAGTAGTATACATAATAATAAATCTTCAATTTATTGTGAGAATAAAAATTCAAAATGGAAAGCAAAAGTAATGTAAGAGGGGCCTGGAAACGTGACTAATGGACAGATAAAATGTTATTCGAGTGCCAGGAATGTCTGTCTCGTTTATTCTGGACCCTATTTTGAAATTGGCATCTTTTGAAATTTGTGTGAAATTGGACAAATTGCCAATTTCTGACCACCTTATTGGGTAGTTGAAATCGGTAAATTGGCAGTTTCTTGTACTCAATCGATAGAAGAAATAGAGTTCTAGCGAAATAGCTATAATTGTAGTAGACTGAAACATTGGAATTTTCCGAAAATAGGGCTCAAAGTCGGCGAAATCGCCGATGCGTAAATAGCATCGATACCGCTAACTTCGCGAGAGCATAATTCCGTTAGTTTTCGATCAAATTTCATAATTTTGGTGGCGTTATGATTGGAAAAAGATTCTCTATCATTTCATAAGAAAAAATCTTTTTTTTTTTTTTCCGAAAATGTTTCGACCCTGAGAGAGAGTTAAGAATCGGGGTCTCGACCCTGAAAGGGTTAAACACTTGATGTGGCTCACAGCCACCCTCAGTATTACCCCCATTGACTCAATGGTTTAACCCACCGCGGGCTACCGTGAGTTCAAAAATTTTTCCCCTCCCCCGAACCATGTAATATCATTTTTACGTCGTGTTAGATAATGTGCCGCAATTCTTCAATCGTGCAATACCCGTAACATGTAACATAATCTCGTGCTAAATGACGGTCTACTGTAATAACAATCGCTCTGGAGAGATTTAAATGTCAGCTACAAAACCTATACAAGTGCTGCTGCACTTCTATCTTGTACTATGGGGTACACAATCAAGTTCAAATTTGTACAAATATGTAATCTTGGAGAATTTAAAAGCTAGTGTACTGAGTGGCTGTAAGAAGGAGATCGAGATGCGTGACCCAGGTTCTCATACGGCATACAATTTTCTTTTTTACTCGTCAGAGCCCGTCGTAACCCCGAGTTGTCAGTAAACGAGTACGTCAATAAGTGAGGAGAGGCTGTAATGTAAATCTAATTAATCCATTCCTGCTGTCAGGAGGCATGACAAAATAAGTAGTACAGTCAACCCTCCGTTTTCGTGCATAATCCGTTCCTGAGGGATGCACTAAAACTGAAACACACGAAAACTGAAACCATTTTCCCCATAAAAAATAATGGAAATTCAATTAATCCGTTCCAGAAACCCAGAAGTCTGAAATTTTTCTGTTTTGGGGGGCCTTAAAGATATATTTACATGCACAAATGAATGAACTGAATGTGATACTTACCTTTATTGAAGACTGATGTTGCTGGATGGAAGAGAGGGAGGAGGGGAGAGGGAAGAGACCCTAATTCTTGGAAGGGGAATCCCCTCCATAAGGACTCCAGGTACCAAGTCCTCATCTGGGGTCACTTCCCTTCTTTGTCTTTTAATCCCACTAGGACCAGCTTGTGAGTCTTGCACACCTGTGGCACTAAATATCTGTCCAGAGAGCTCTGTGTCTGGCATCTCTTTAAAATGTCCCTATAATGGGAAAAGATATTGTCATTGAACATGTTGATGAGATGGATTGCAACATCTTTGTCAGGGTGATTTTCCTCCACAAATGAAATCACCTCACTCCACTTTGAACAAGCGTCCTTAATCTTTGAAGAAGGCACCTTACATCTCTCTTCCTCCTTCACTGAAGCAATTTCCTCAGATCTGCTTTGATGTTGTTGCAGCTCGAGCACTTGCAGCTCTTCAGTGGTTAGATCTTCATTGTGGTCCTCCACCAACTCTTCCACATCCTAGCTACTCACATCCAACCCCATGGAAGTCCCCAATGCCACAATACTTTCCACAACTTCCATAGGCTCCTCAGGGTCAGCCCCAATCCCTTCAAAATCCCTCTCTGGGACACAATCTGGCCACAACTTTCTCCAAGCAGAGTTCATCATCCTGGAAGTCACTCCCTGCCAAGCTTTATCTATAAGGCCTATGCAATGGAAGACATCGAAGTGATCCTTCTATAACTCTTTTAGGGTCAGTGCAGTGTCATTGGTCACATTAAAGCACCTTTGAAACATTGCTTTGGTGTACAGTTTTTTGAAGTTTGCAATGACCTGCTGGTCCATGGGCTGGATGAGAGGAGTGGTGTTAGGAGGCAAGAACTTCACTGTTACAAATTTGAAATCCTTAGACATTTGGTCTTCCAAGTCTTGAGGATGAGCAGGAGCATTGTCCATTACCAGGAGGCACTTAAGTGGCAATTTATTGTCCAATAGATATTTCTTCACACTGGGGCCAAACACTTGATTAAACCATTCCAGGAAAATTTCCCTAGTGACCCATTCCTTAGCGTTAGACTTCCACATCACACACAATTTACTCTTGTCAACACTGTATTTCTTGAACACTCTGGAATTTTCAGTGATACACTAGTAAAGGCTTCACTTTGAAATTCCCACTAGTGTTACCACACAACATGAGATTAGCCTGTCTTTCATAGGCTTGTGTCCTGGCATTGCCTTTTCCTTGGCATTTTCTTCCAAAAGAGGCCTGTTTGTCACAATTAAACATTTTTGGGGTTTGAAATTTTCAGCCCCTACATATTCTTTAAACTCGGCACAAATTTTTCAGCCCCTTGTTTATCTGAACTGGCACCCTCACCATGCCTTACAACACTGTGTATGCCACTTCTCTTCTTGAATTTTTCGAACCAGCCTTTGCTGGCCTTAAATTCATCAACATCATCACTGGTTCCAGGCATTTTCTTGACCAGATCGGTATGCAACTGCCTTGCTTTTCACAAATTAATGACTGCACAACACTGTCACCCCGCTAGCATTTTTTCGTTTATCCACACCAACAACAATTTCTCCATATTTTCCATTGTTTGTGATCTCTGTTTCGTTATTGTATTCACCCCTTTCGCAACATTAGCTTCAGTGATTTCTTTTCTCTTAGCCACAATGGAACCGATGGTTGTTGGGGCCTTCTTTATATACTGAGCTCGACAATCGTACACCACTATCATATTTTTCTATTATTTCTTTCTTCAGTTCTACGGTGTTCCTCCTTTCTTTACCAAAGAACTGACACTAGGAGCTTCTTTGGGCCCATGGTAGCTTATTTAGTAGTCACACACAATAATCAGGGCCAAAAACAAGGGAATTGTCAATAAATGTTTTGTATGAACTGGGATGATGTTCACTCAAGCATAAACAATGCTACACTGCGTGGCAATGTGCATGGAGGTGCGTGGGTGGCGGCTCACGGCCTTTGTATGTGTGGGGCACTGTTGGACAGGTTCCGTACCAAGCACGAAACGGAGAAAATCACACGAAACGGAGGAAAATTTCCCGAAAAAACTGCACGAAAACTGAAACACACGAAAACAGAGATACAGTCAACCCTCCGTTTAAATTGCTTAATCCGTTCCAGAGGGATCGACTAAAACCGAAATAAACGAAAACTGAAGCCATTTTCCCCATAAGAAATAATGTAAATTCAAATAATCCGTTTCAGACACCCAGGAGTATTAAAAAATTTTTTTAGAGATTAAATATAGATTTACATACAGAAAAGAATGACAAATAAATTTAAAGCACTAATAACATGTATAAATGAACATTTAACATCACACTTGCCTTTATTGGCGACTCTTGTTGGTGTATGGAAGATGGAGAGGAGAGAGGGCAGTTTATTGTCAGGAGGCAGGACAAAATGCTTCAATTTGACACTAATATCAACTCTCGGCTTATTTATCTATCACAATTCATCTAATATGACATAATAAACAATATTAATAACATAGAAACATGATATATACCTAGAATGAATAAAATATGTCATTATGTATGGGGAGCACTGGCGGTAGTGTTGTTGTTGGGATATAGGCCACTGCTGGTGGAGGTCGGCGGGCAGCAGGCCGCCACCAGCTCTATTCACACAATGTATATAATTTATAAATAAGAAATATTTACACTTTAATTTATAAATAAATATTACCTTTAATTTATAAATAAAAATATTCACACTTCTATAAATAAAGATTTACACTTACCTTAGAAGAGATGTTGGCAGAGGGGGGCTCTAGTCTCAGTGTCCCTACATTCCTCAAACAAACAATGGAGGATTGTTTCGTGTCATCATTTTTCTATCGATAATGGCTTAACACTTTTGCCTGTTAATCTACATTTTATCACTGGCTGGTGCTATAGCCTTTATCGACTCCACTTTGATACTTTACTACGATTTATTTCTTTAATTCTATGGTGTTCCTCACTTTCTTTACCAAAGGACTGACACTAGAGCTTTCTTTGGGCCCGTGGTGGCTTATTTAGCAGTCACAACAATAATCAGGAGCCAAAAACAATGGATTGTTAAGAAATGTTTTGTGAACTTCGCAGGGATAATGTTCACTCAACCAGAAACAATGCTACACTGCCTGAGAATGTGCATGGGAGGCAGGCTTGCGGGCTTTGTATGGGCACTGTACAGGTTCCACGATGAACGAAAACGGAGGTAATCACCGACGGAGGTAAAATTTCTCCAAAAAATTGCACGAAAACTGAAACACACGAAAACAGAGATACAAGAAACGGAGGGTTGACTGTACTTCAATATGATGCTATTATCTACTCTATGGCTTATTTATCTATCGAATTCATCTAATATGACATAATAATATAAATAACATAAAAACCTGATATACACTCTAGAATGAATAAAATATGTATGTCATTAATTATGTGGTGGCAGGCATTCTTGCTCCAGCTATGAAAATGTCTTCCCATTCTTTCCTCCTTCAGACGTGTTAGTATACAAAGAAAATGGAGTTTGTAATGCTAACTGCATTAGATCACTTCTTTCATAAGAAAACTATAATGTACAAATGAACTGGTGTACGTACACCATTTACATACCTTGCAGAAGATAGGCAGAGGGCTAATGCTGTCAGAGTTTATTTCGTTTCGTTCTTTTTCTATCGCAATTGCTAAACTTTTAATGCTACACTTTGTCACTGAACTTAACTGCTTTAAGCTCCACAACTTGCACCTGTGCTGGCATGCAGGAACACATTAAAATCACTAAGAGTGTGTTATTAGTCTTGAAGATGCCATATTAATAATGATAATAATAACAAAATAATACCTTGGGGAGTAGGTTGGAGACAGAACGGGAAGGGGACTACCATCCTGCCAAGTGGTGTAAAAAAAAA
>WNWK01008358.1:67500-85245 GCA_009830355.1 Cherax destructor | reverse complement strand
AAGTCGAATTTTAAGCTTATTTCAATAAAACAATAAAGCAATTTCAATAAAACAATAAAACATCTATTGAAGGCAAAGATGAATTAATTAAAAATTTACTTCCACTAATCCATCTTTACCTTATATGTATGGATTAATAAAAACACACAAACCTGGTAATCCTGTTAGACCAATTATTAGCTCTATAGGTTCAGTTTCTTATAAACTTTCTAAATGGCTTGTTGATATTTTGAGCCCAATTGTTGGAAAAATTTCTAATTTTAATGTTAAAAACAACTTAGATTTAGTTGATAAATTAAGCACCTTGACTGATTTAAATGATTTCAATATGGTTAGTTTTGATGTTACCTCCTTGTTTACAAAAGTTCCAGTTGAGGATTTACTAAGGTTCTTATCTGAAGAACTGGTTAATTATGATTTACCATTGCCAGTTCCTACTATCATTAAACTTATTAAACTTTGTATTGTTGATGCAAAATTTGTATTTAATGATGAGTTTTGCACTCAGAAGTTTGGTATGGCAATGGGAAATCCTCTTTCACCTGTTCTTAGTAACTTATATATGGAATTTTCGAAACAAGATTGCTTAACACTATCCTTCCCAATAGAGCTAAGTGGTATAGATATGTTGATGATATTTTGTGCCTTATGCCTAAGGAAGTAGATATAAACCATTTCCTTGTTAAATTAAATAGCTTAGCTCATTCTATAAATTTTACTGTTGAATTCGAAGTAAATAACTCATTGCCCTTCCTAGATGTTTTTATTATTAAGGTAACATTGATTTTAAATTTAAAATTTACAGAAAACCTACAAATAATTGTTCCTATGTACACTATTACTCTTCACATCAAGATAGAGTTAAAGTGTCGGTTTTTCTTCAATGTTTTTGAGACTTTACGTATTTGTAGTCCAGAGTTCATAGATGAAGAAATCTCTAAAATTTATGAAATAGCTAATGATTTAAAATACCCAAGAAATATAATTGATAAATCTTTTAAAATAGCTAGGAATACTTTTACAATCCAAAAGGGACAACCAACCTTATTCAACCAAAAATATGTTGGTTCTCCGTTACCATGAAAATTTGGTTGATATGCCTTCCTTTCTTAAGAATTTTAATATCAAAGTTGTATTTAAAATCTTGATACAGTAAAAGACTTTTGATAAAAATTCCCCAAAATGCTGACGGATGTGTCTATAAGATTCCCTGTAAAATATGCGATAAAGTTTATTATGGTCAAACTGGTAAAAGTCTTGAACTAAGATTAAAACAACATAAATATAGCATTAGAACTGGACAAGATTCTAATGCTCTATTTATTCATGTGAAGATTTTAACCATCCAATTGATTTTCAAAATGCTGAGAAGGTTGTATCAAGCAAGTCCATGGTTGAGAGAAATATAATAGAATCATGTTTCATTAAAAGCAGTTTTGAAAATAATATGAATATTTCTTTTGATTTATATAAATTGGATTCATTTATAATTAATAAAATTTGGGAAGAATTTAATGATAAATTGGACTAATCTTAATTCTTGGGAAGAGTTTCAGGTCCTTTCTTATTTTCCTCTTCACAGAGTCGTGCGATGTTACGCTACTGTGAGGTGTAGTCTTTGTTAGTGTGATGTGACTGTGAGGTGTAGTCTCGCCCCTTATATAAGCCCTTCTTGTCATGTTTCCTGTTATAGTTCCTTGATAATGTGAGTAGTCACGAAAGCGCTTGGAATTCTTCTATTTTTTCATAGTGGTTTTCTTGCATATTTTGATATCACCTGTTTACTGTGATCTTTTTGCATATATATATATATATATATATATATATATATATATATATATATATATATATATATATATATATATATATATATATATATATATATATACTGTGCAATACGTTGTGGAGTCACATGAGCACAGGATTACAGCGTTGATAAATAAACATTATGTAAGAACGGCAGTAATACACTATGTTGGTATTCACAGTTGAATGTAATGTCCAAGAAATAAGGATGTATTGTCCCTTAAATCTTCCTTATAAACTATGGAGAACAGGACAAACTAGTGAAGGTAAACTGATTGGGTTTCGTAATTAAAATTTTTATTCATCTGATACAGTTTCCAGATTCATATCCTTTGACGTAAACAAAAATCTAATTAGTGCCGTGCCTCATTCTTTTCCTACCTCTTTCCTTATCCTCTTCATCCTCCATATCCCCATTCTCCTCATCTAACCCTTCCACCTCCCACTCCCTCTCCTACCTCCCTTCTCCACCTCTTTGCCTATATTACTTCTCTCCGTTATTTTCACTATTTTTCTTCTTATGATGCTGCCGAGTTATTTAGAAAGGGTAATATTTTATCTGGTGTTGCTTGCACAGCCTCTCTCACTGGTCCTCATGAAATACGAATGAGTTAAATTAACCCTTTAGACGAAGTATTTTGCATCAGTAAGAGGATATTAAAAATTCAGATTCCTTATGAATAATGACAAATATTCTCACGTGATTATCAGTGTGGATTTGGCCTAAATATAGTATGGGTCACAGCCACAGAGGGTTAGTAGGTAAAATTAGAACCCTCGTGGGTTTACAGTAGGAAAAGAACCAAAGTGTGTTTGTTGAAAAGTTCAGACCGTTTTACCTGGGGTTTCTAGTTATGGACAGAAACAAAACTGTTTTTTTAAGGTCAGAACCACCGTTCAGAGCCAAGGTGATTTTACAGCTAAGGTCAGAACCACAGTGAATTTGAAGCTCAGGTAAGAAACGCGGGTTTGTACCTAGGGTCAAAACCACCGTGGGTTTATAAGCTGAAGTCAGAACTTCAATGTGTTTTTGGCTAGGGTCAGAACCACTGAAGGTTTGTAGCTTCGATCAGATCCATCATTCGGCTGTAGGCTTGGGTCAGAACCAAAGTGGAATATACCTAAAGCAAGAACCACAGTAGGTATGTTTCGTAGGTTGGGTGTTTGCTAGGTTCAAAACCACCGTGAATATTTTCCTAGGATGAGAGCTTTCATGGGTGGACGCATGGGAAAGAAACTATCTTGGGTGAATGTCTAAGTTCAAAGATACACTTGATTAACGACAATATTCATAACTACAGTGGATGTTTACCTCTGTTTCTAGCAAGCATGGGAGTGTGCCTAGGTTCAGAGCTACAGTGGATGCATTCGTGATCTTGACTGGGAGTGGGCATTTTTTCAGAGCCAGTGTGAGTGATTGTCTAGGCTAAAAATCACCGTGAGTGCTTAATTAAGGACAAATATATTACTGTGTAAATGTGCTGCTCAGAAAAACCGTGGGTAACAGAGTTTGGGCCTAATTCTAGGACAATATTTAAGGTAGCTGTGAACAAAGGCACACACCCAGAGCGGTTTTGAACCTAGTTACTCCCACAGTGGCTGTGGTGGAATTTATTCCACCGAATTCCGATTCCACCTTGCCTCCACTAGTCTAGCAAGGTAGGGGGTGAATAGAAGCCGTTAGACCTCCTCTAAGAAGAAAGGATGGGTAGTGAGGTCACAGTATCCTTCACCTTTCCCTTCACTCTACTTGTGAGAAACCAAATGTTAAATCTGCATTTCGTAATTTACGAGTCATTAATGACTTGTTCTTCCTTTGATCTCATCAAGGAAGGATCTCCAATTCAAAATGTCATGAATGGAATATTCTTACAAATCTAAGATACTCTGTAAGTGTCCATATTTTTGCCATATAAGGCAACCTCTGCTCAGTGCTGCCTAGGGGCATTCAATTTAAAAAAAGGCAGGAGTCTTCAGCCTTCAAGTACCAAGCATTATGTCAGCACTTTACATGTGCTACTGCGAGTGACGTCCCAGCAATTATAGTGGAGCCTTAATTGTGTGTAGTGAAACCTCGTGTGTACACACACCCACAGAAACACCAGACCCTCTCCCAACGACTGGTCAATTTGCAGCCTAGTAGTTGCAATACTCTTGGTTAATCAAGGTAGAATATTAGCTAGGCCTTGACATTTAGTTCAAACTAACGTGGGTCTCATTGTCATGGTGTTAACAGAAGGCGAAGGATCTCCTCCAAATCAGTGTGCTAGATGATCAGCGCCTGGATAATGGATCAGGGCCTAGGTGTCAACAAAGACACCTCAGAGGTGAATACCTAGTAAGGTACTCACCTCTGTGGTCAGTACCATACCTCGATGGTCTGTTAACAGACCATCGAATGGGGAAAAGTTCACCTGGATGGACACTTGAGATACCTGGAGTCTTGTGGGCTTGATTGACGTGCAATTAATTAGTGCCAATCACTATTGCAACACCTGTAATTAGAGGGTTTGCAACCCCCCTATTTAACAACAACAGTGGTTCTGAATATAGGTTCACTCACAGTGGCTCTGAACCCAGGTACACCCACAGTGGCTCTGAACCTAGGTAAACCCACAGTGGCTCTGAACCTAGGTACACCCACAGTGGCTCTGAACCTAGGTACACCCACAGTGGCTCTGAACCTAGGTACACCCACAGTGGCTCTGAACCTAGGTACACTCACAGTGGCTCTGAACATAGGTACACTCACAGTGGCTCTGAACCTAGGTACACCCACAGTGGCTCTGAACCTAGGTACACCCACAGTTCTCTGAACCTAGGTACACCCACAGTGGCTCTGAACCTAGGTACACCACAGTGGCTCTGAACCCAGGTACACTCACAGTGGCTCTGAACCTAGGTACACCACAGTGGCTCTGACCCTAGGTACACCCACAGTGGCTCTGAACCTAGGTACACCCACAGTGGCTCTGAACCTAGGTACACCACAGTGGCTCTGAACCTAGGTACACCCACAGTGGCTCTGAACCTAGGTCACCCACAGTGCTCTGAACTCTAAAAACACTCCACAGTACTCAAAACTTAAAAACATCCATGGTTGGAAAAACCTATTGGAATATATCATTCAGAGGTTGGCAAAAAAACCATTGATTCTGACCTTAAACCACCCTACCTCAGAGGTTGCAAACCAAACACCATGTAAGTGCTCTGATCTTAGATCACATACACCACTGTGGATCTGAAACTCAGTCACTCAGCACCTCTGTTTGACATCTTTCCAGTCAGCACCACTGTCTCGACATGCACTCCACACCTGTCCAACCCGTCACTCAGCACCTGTCTCTGAACCATGCTTCACTCAGCACCTGTCTCTGAACCATGCTTCACTCAGCACCTGTCTCTGAACCATGCTTCACTCAGCACCTGTCTCTGAACCATGCTTCACTCAGCACCTGTCTCTGAACCATGCTTCACTCAGCACCTGTCTCTGAACCAAGCTTCACTCAGCACATGTCTCTGAACCAAGCTTCACTCAGCACCTGTCTCTGAACCATGCTTCACTCCAGCACCTGTCTCTGAACCATGCTTCACTCAGCACATGTCTCTGAACCATGCTTCACTCAGCACATGTCTCTGAACCATGCTTAACTCAGCACCTGTCTCTGAACCATGCTTCACTCAGCACCTGTCTCTGAACCATGCTTCACTCAGCACCTGTCTCTGAACCATGCTTCACTCAGCACCTGTCTCTGAACCAAGCTTCACTCAGCACCTGTCTCTGAACCAGGCTTCACTCAGCACCTGTCTCTGAACCAAGCTTCACTCAGCATGTCTCTGAACCATGCTTCACTCAGCACCTGTCTCTGAACCATGCTTCACTCAGCACCTGTCTCTGAACCAAGCTTCACTCAGCACCTGTCTCTGAACCAAGCTTCACTCAGCACCTGTCTCTGAACCAAGCTTCACTCAGCATGTCTCTGAACCATGCTTCACTCAGCATGTCTCTGAACCATGCTTCACTCAGCATGTCTCTGAACCATGCTTCACTCAGCATGTCTCTGAACCATGCTTCACTCAGCACCTGTCTCTGAACCAAGCTTCACTCAGCATGTCTCTGAACCATGCTTCACTCAGCATGTCTCTGAACCATGCTTCACTCAGCATGTCTCTGAACCATGCTTCACTCAACATGTCTCTGAACCATGCTTCACTCAGCACCTGTCTCTGAACCAAGCTTCACTCAGCACCTGTCTCTGAACCAAGCTTCACTCAGCACCTGTCTCTGAACCAAGCTTCACTCAGCATGTCTCTGAACCATGCTTCACTCAGCATGTCTCTGAACCATGCTTCACTCAGCATGTCTCTGAACCATGCTTCACTCAGCATGTCTCTGAACCATGCTTCACTCAGCACCTGTCTCTGAACCAAGCTTCACTCAGCATGTCTCTGAACCATGCTTCACTCAGCATGTCTCTGAACCATGCTTCACTCAGCATGTCTCTGAACCATGCTTCACTCAACATGTCTCTGAACCATGCTTCACTCAACATGTCTCTGAACCATGCTTCACTCAACATGTCTCTGAATCATGCTTCACTCAGCATGTCTCTGAACCATGCTTCACTCAACATGTCTCTGAACCATGCTTCACTCAGCACCTGTCTCTGAACCAAGCTTCACTCAGCATGTCTCTGAACCAAGCTTCACTCAGCATGTCTCTGAACCATGCTTCACTCAGCATGTCTCTGAACCATGCTTCACTCAACATGTCTCTGAACCATGCTTCACTCAACATGTCTCTGAACCAAGCTTCACTCAGCACCTGTCTCTGAACAAAGCTTCACTCAGCATGTCTCTGAACCAAGCTTCACTCAGCATGTCTCTGACCCTCGTCACTGTGAACGTTGTATCTATGACCACTGTGAGTGATGGTAACCACACCTGTACTGCACTGTAAGTCTAACCCCGCATCTTCCATTGTTGTAATAATGTTGGTAGAGTTACCGGCGATATGTTTAGTATAATAACACATGTGCAACTAATGCGATATTTTAATGTGGCAACGTTTCGCTCTTCAGGAGCGTTATCAAGTCGTTAACGGCTTGATAACGCTCCCGGAGAGCAAAACGCTGCTGCTTCACCTAACTGTACTTCACTATTGTTTCTGAACCTAACTATTCTTCATTGTTGTTTCTGAACCTAGACATACTTCAATGTTGTTTCTGAACCTATGGTGAGATCACACATCCTTGTCTAAGGCCTAGTTTTACTGGGAAATAATCTCCCTTTGTCCTTCATACTCTAACCTGAGCCTAGCTATCCTCATAAAAACTCTTCACTGTCAGTAACCTACCTTCTATTCTATACATTTGCAACATCTGCTACATTGCCCGCTTATTCACCCTGTCATACGCCTTTTTCAAATCCATAAATGCCACAAAAACCTCTTTACCCTTATCTAAATAATGTTTACCTATATGTTTCACTGTAAACACTTGGTCTACACACCTCCTACCCTTCCTAAAGCCTCCTTGTTCATCTGCTATCCTACTCTCCGTCTTACTCTTAATTCTTTTAATAATAACTCTACCATACATTTTAAAAGGTATAGTCAACAGACTTATTTCCCTATAATTTTTGCACTCTCTTTTGTCCCTTTGCCTTTATACAAAGGGACTATGAACGCTCTCTGCCAATTCCTAGGTACCTTATCCTCTTCCAAACATTTATTAAATGATAGCATCAACCACTCCAAAACTATATCCCCACCTGCTTTTACCATTTCTATCTTTATCCCATCAATCCCAGCTGCCTTACCCTCTTTCATTCTACCCACTGCCTCACGAACTTCCCTCACACTCACAACTGGCTCTTCCACACTCCTACAAGATGTTATTCCTCCTTGCCCTATACATGAAATCCCAGCTTCCCTGTCTTCATCAACATTTAACGACTCAAAATATTCCCTCCATCTTCCCGATACCTTTAACTCTCCATTTAATAACTCTCCTATCCTATTTTTAACTGTCAAATCCATTTGTTACCTAGGCTTCTTCAACTTATTAATCTCACTCCAAAACTTTGTTCTTATTTCCAACAACATTTGTTGATAACATCTCACCCACTCTCTCATTTGCTCTCTTTTTACATTGCTTCACCACTCTCTTAACCTCTCTTTTTCTCTCCATATACTCCTCCCTCCTTGCATCATTTCTACTTTGTAAAAACCTCTCATATGCTAACTTTTTCTACCTTACTACTCTCTTTACATCATCATTCCAACAATCGCTCTTCTTCCCTCCCGCACCCACGTTCCTGTAATCACAAACTTCTGCTGAACACTCTAATACTACATTTTCAAATCTACCCCATACATCTTCGACCCCAATGCCTACACTCACACTAGCCCATCTATCCTCCAATAGTTGTTTATATCTTACCCTAACTGCCTCCTCTTTTAGTTTATAAACCTTACCTCTCTCTTAGTTACTGCTTCTATTTTCCTTGTATCCCATCTACCTTTTACTCCCACTGTAGCTATAACTAAAAAGTGATCTGATATATCTGTGGCCCCTCTATAAACATGTACATCTTGAAGTCTACTCAACAGTCTTTTATCTACCAATACGTAGTCCAACAAACTACTGTCATTACGCCCTACATCATATCTTGTATTCTTATTTATCCTCTTTGTCTTAAAATATGTATTACATATAACTAAACCCCTTTCTATACAAAGTTCAATCAAAGGGCTCTCATTATCATTTACACCTGGCAATCCAATCTTACCTACCACACCCTCTCTACATGTTTCTCCTACTTTAGCATTTAGGTCCCCTACCACAATTACTCTCTCACTTGGTTCAAAAGTTCCTATACATTCACTTAACATCTCCCAAAATCTATCTCTCTCCTCTACACTCCTCTCTTCTCCAGGTGCATACACGCTTATTATGACGCACTTTTCACATCCGACCCTTATTTTAATCCACATAATCCTTGAATTTACACATTTATATTTCCTCTTCTCCTTCCATAACTGATCCTTCAACATTATTGCTACCCCTTCCTTAGCTCTAACTCTCTCAGATACTCTTCAGCTTTGTTTCGCTTAGGGCCAGGACATCCAACTTCTTTTCATTCATAACATCAGCAATCATCTCTTTCTTATCATCCACACTACATCCACGCACATTCAGACAACCCAGTTTTATAAAGTTTTTCTTCTTCTCTTTTTTAGAAAATGTGTACAGGAGAAGGGGTTACTAGCCCATTGCTCCCGGCATTTTAGTCGCCTCATATGACACGCATGGCTTACGGAGGAAAGATTCTTTTCCACTTCAACATGGACAATAGAGAAAATGAAAAGAACAAGAGCTATTAAGAAAAGAAGAAAAACCTAGATGTGTGTATGTATATATATGCATGTGTATGCCAGTGTAGTGTGACCTAAAGTGTAAGTAGAAGTAGCTAGATATACCTGTTATCCAGCGTGTTTATGAGACAGAAAAAAGACACCAGCAATCCTACCATCATGTAAAACAGTTTCAGGTTTCTGTTTCACAGTCACCTGGCAGGACAGTAGTACCTCCTGGGTGGATATATATATATATATATATATATATATATATATATATATATATATATATATATATATATATATATATATCAACACTGCGTTAGTCAGGGTTCAGACCCATGTTGTACTGGCCTATCATTGTGAGCGAGAACCACATGACGCTTTAAATCACAGGACTACCCAATCCTACAGGATTGGGTAGTCCTGTGCTAAACAATCCTACAGGAATGGGTAGCGCAGTGTTGTTATTGACCAATACCACTCGTTTGTGGTTACAATTATTTATATATATATATATATATGTCGTGCCGATTAGGTAAAACTTGCGATTTTGGCTTAAAAAGCAACGCTCACCTTGCCATATAAGACAAGTGAAAATTTGTGTATGCAATAATTTCGGCAAAATCATTCTGAACATAACGAAAAAATATATTTCATTGTGTTTGTTTATTATTAAATTAATGTTAACGTATCTAAAATATATTTAGTGGGTTAGGCTAAATTAAATTGCGCTTGTTGTAATAAGGTTAGGTAGGTTTTCAAAGTTTCTCTTGGTACAAAATTATAAATTCATACATTAACATAAATGAAAAAAATATATCTTTAAACGTATAAGAAAATTTTAGAAAGGACTTAATTTTAGATGAGTTCTTGCTAATTGACCAGTTTACCTAATCGGCGACATATATATATATATATATATATATATATATATATATATATATATATATATATATATATATATATATATATATATATATGTCGTGCCGATTAGGTAAAACTTCGATTTTGGCTAAATAGCAACGCTCACCTTGCCATATAAGACAAGTGAAAATTTGTGTATGCAATATTTTCGCCAAAATCATTCTGAACATAACGAAAAAATATATTTTATTGTGTTTGTTTATTATTAAATTAAGTTAACGTATCTAAAATATATTTAGTTTGGTTAGGCTAAATTAAATTGCGCTTGTTGTAATAAGGTTAGGTAGGTTTTCAAAGTTTCTTTTGGTACAAAATTATAAATTCTTACATTAACATAAATGAAAAAATATATCTTTAAACGTATAAGAGAAAATTTTAGGAAGGACTTAATTTTAGATGAGTTCTTGCTAATTGACCAGTTTTACCTAATCGGCCGAATACATACATATATATATATATATATATATATATATATATATATATATATATATATATATATATATATATTGCTTGGGACTACACCTGTGCTGCCACATTGGCAGATACCTACCTGCCACACTCCTTAGCCGAAGGGGGTGAAGCTGCCAGCCACAGGGAGACCCAGAAGACCCGCAAATGGGGCAAGTGTGCTCTAAATTTTCTCAAGGAGCTGGGTGGAAAACTCATCATAGAAACCAAGGACCACAGGGCGACCAGCTTCCTCTTTCAGAAACTCAGTGTTGCGATCCAGAGGGGAAATGCCTGCAGTATTCTGGGCACGCGGCCCACTGCCGGGGAGCTGGACGAAGTATTTGACATGTAGCTCTGAGTTGTCATCTATGTTGTTTTACTCACTATTGTATTCTTGTTAATGCATTTTGACAATGTATTGTATCTTGAAATAAATTTTATATATATTTAATAAAAGATGGGGTGGTAGGGGAAGTGGAATATTCAAATGGCTTCAGAAAGACATCCAAATATTCTTCCTTGAAGCCATTTTATCCCATTCTCCGAAGCTATGGTACCCACAATTTACACCAGAGGTGGACCCCATCCTATATATATATATATATATATATATATATATATATATATATATATGTGTGTGTGTGTGTGTGTGTGTGTGTGTGTGTGTGTGTGTGTGTGTGTGTGTGTGTGTGTGTGTGTGTGTGTGTGTGTGTGTGTGTGTGTGTGTGTGTGTGTGTCGTGCCGATTAGGTAAAACTTGCGATTTTGGTTTAAATAGCAACTCTCACCTTGTTATTTAAGACAAGTGAAAATTTGGTATGCAATAATTTCGCCAAAATCATTCTGAACCTAACGAAAAAAATATATTTCATTGTGTTTGTTTATTATTAAATTAATGTTAACGTATCTAAAATATATTTAGTTGGGTTAGGCTAAATTAAATAGCGCTTGTTGTAATAAGGTTAGGTAGGTTTTCAAAGTTTCTCTTTGGTACAAAATTATAAATTTTTACATTAACATAAATGAAAAAATATATCTCTAAACGTATAGGAGCAAATTTTAGAACGGACTTAATTTTAGATGAGTTCTTGCTAATTGACCAGTTTTACCTGTGTGTGTGTGTGTGTGTGTGGTACCGAATAGGTAAAAATGGTCACTTAGCAGGAACTCCTTTAAAATTATGTCCTTTGTAAAATTTTCTCTTATACATTTAAACATATATTTTCTTCATATACGTTTATGTAAGAATGAATGATTTTGTACCAAAAGAACCTTAGGAAAATTACCTAACCTTGTTATAACAAGCGCACTCTAATTTAGCCGAATACAGCTAAATATATTTTATTCAAGCTTATAGTAATTTAATAAGCACACAATGAAATGTAGGTTTTTTAGTTTGATTCAGAATGATTTTTGCGAAATTACTGCGTACATTCGTACGTTGGACTGCGTGCGGCCAGCAGTAACAGCCTGGTTGATCAGGCTCTGGTCCAACAGGAGGCCTGGTCACAGACCGGGCCGCGGGGGCGTTGACCCCTGGAATTCTCTCCAGGTAGACTCCAGGTAGACACAAATTTTCGCTTGCCCTATTCGGCAAGAAGTGCGTTCCTATGTAAGCCAAAATGGCAAGTTTTACTTATTCGGCACTACATATATATGTCGTGCTGAATGCTTGGCAGTGTAAAGGAAAATCAATTATCGTGATACCAACATTTGATTGTTGTCTGGATAATTATTTTTGTAATCGAGTTATAGTGGTTGTTTTTTGGCAATCAATCAAAAATACAGTATTCTCAACAAAGGTGTTATAGGGACTAAAGTAAAGTCTAAGTGTGAGGGAACATAAAGTAAGGTAGATATCAAGAGTTTTATACATGCGGTGTTTCTCTCACTGCACCCACACCAAGAGTTATATATATGCGCTGTTGTTCTCACTGCACCCACACCAAGAGTTATATACATGCGCTGTTGCTCTCACTGCACCCACACCAAGAGTTATATACATGCGCTGTTGTTCTCACTGCACCCACACCAAGAGTTATATATATGCGCTGTTGTTCTCACTGCACCCACACCAAGAGTTATATACATGTGCTGTTGCTCTCAATGCACCCACACCAAGAGTTATATACATGCGCTGTTGCTCTCACTGCACCCACACCAAGAGTTATATATATGCGCTGTTGCTCTCACTGCACCCACACCAAGAGTTATATACATGTGCTGTAGCTCTCACTGCACACACACCAAGAGTTATATACATGTGCTGTTGCTCTCAATGCACCCACACCAAGAGTTATATACATGTGTTATTGCTCTCAATGCACCCACACCAAGAGTTATATACATGCGCTGTTGTTCTCATTGCACCCACACCAAGAGTTATATACATGCGCTGTTGCTCTCACTGCACCCACACCAAGAGTTATATACATGCCGCGTTGCTCTCACTGCACCCACACCAAGAGTTATATACATGCGCTGTTGCTCTCACTGCACCCACACCAAGAGTTATATACATGCGCTGTTGCTCTCACTACACCCACACCAAGAGTTATATACATGCGCTGCTGCTCTCATTTCACCCACACCAAGAGTTATATACATACGCTGTTGCTCTCACTGCACTCACATTAAGAGACGTAGTATACTCATCAGAATATGCTCATTGACGTTGACACCAATGCCATTATACATTAAATAATTTTAAAAAGCCAATGTTAAAAGAAAATATCACACAGGGAACATGGAATTACTCTCCTTAAAATATATTTTTTGGGGTCAAACTTTTTTTTTCTCATAGTCACCAATATAAATGAAATTTCATGCAATAACTGAGCTGAACGAATTCATAAAGCGTCTAAACCAAACGACTTCCCATAATCTCTAAGCAGAACAGTTTGACATTGTTCCCACGCATAACGGCTTTAGTTTATCTCCCAACACAAAGGCGCCGAACGTAATGACCTGTAATATTTTAGGCAGAAAACTCAGTTTTCTCTAAGTTAATGCGTGGAAAAAAACTGTAAGCGATTATTTTAAAACTACTCAGAGTATGTACACCGAGAGATGTGTATTTCTCAGTGAATATACAATAGGTGGTTGTATATGTTCATGTATTTGCAACAAGAGGTGTGTTTTTATGGTGTATGGTATATAAAAACCAGGATGTGGATAAATCTTGATAAATATGCACTATGAGAGGCGTGTAACTCATTCTGTAAACTGCAAGAGATTTGTATATGTTACTGTCTGCACAACGAGAGATTTACATACACACAAACACACACACACACACTCCTCCTCCTCTTCTTCCTCCTTCTCTTCCTCCTCCACCTCGTCCTCCTCCCCTCACTCTCCTCTTCCTCCTCCTCTCCCACCTCCTCCTCTTCCTTCCTCACTTCCTCCTCTTACTCTTCCTTTTCCCCCTTCTCCTCTTCCTTCTCCTCCCCCGTCTCCTTCTCTGGTGTTGAGTCTACTAGGCCTCACAAACACTACACCTTACCACCACTGTAAAGGCTGATCCTAACCATCCTCTGCCACATATACTTCCTCACAATTCTCTCTCTCTCTCTCTCTCTCTCTCTCTCTCTCTCTCTCTCTCTCTCTCTCTCTCTCTCTCTCTCTCTCTCTCTCCTGTGAATGAATGGTTCAGAGAACCGACGAGTTGGTAAATTAGACACATATGCAACACTTGGGTATCTTTATTGAGGAAACGTTTCGCCACACAGTGGCTTCATCAGTCAATACAAAGGAGAATCGTGAAGAACAGGAGGAGTGTGAGGTTGTCAGGCCCTCAATGTTGAGTCGATGTTGTCAGTCCATCAATCTTGAATAGAATAATAGCATATGAGCAGAGGGAGCTATATACTGTAGACAGGAGAGGTGCAGCAGTTGTAGGAGGTGTCACATTTGTTCAATGGGAAGTAGGTCTAATTTACACAACTCGTCGGTTCTCTGAACCATTCATTCACATCCTGTCTGACACTGCAACATCTTGGTATCTTAATACAGGATTTCTTCGCTTGCCTATTCTTTGGGCACGACCTACTTCCACATTGAACAAATGTGACACCTCCTACAACTGCTGCACCTCTCCTGTCTACAGTATATAAGCTCCCTGCTCATATGCTATATCTATCTCAAGATGATGGACTGATCAACATCGACTCAACATTGAGGGGCCCGACAACCCACACTCCTCCTGTTCTTCACGATTCTCCTTTGCGGCTGACTGATGAAGCCACTGTGTGGCGAAACGTTTCCTCAATAAAGATACCCAAGTGTTGCATATGTCTAATTTACTCTCTCTCTCTCCTCTTCCACTTCCTCTTCCTTTCTCTCCTCTCCCCTCTTCTCCCTTCTCCTCTCCCCTGCTTTTCCTCACTTCCTTCCCCCTCTCAGTACTCCCAACCTTCCTCCATCTCTGTCGCCATCTGCCACTGCCCCCACTTCCACTCTCTGTCCCTCTCATCCCTCCCTACCTCCCCCTCTCTCTCTCCCTTCAACAAACACCCCCTCCACATACACACTCCTGAAAATACTTAAGCTCTACTTCCTGTGGTAAAAAAAAAATTGGGTTACCAAAGAGCAGGACGGAGTACCAGGGGACTGGTGGATGCTCCTGGGAGGCAAGATTGGGAGGCAGAGCTCACAAAATGGGAGGAAGAGTGGGGAAGGAAGCTAGAAGAGCTCGGCAAGAAAATGGAGGAGAGGATAGCTGCAAAGAGCATGAAATGGGAGCTACAAGCCATAGCAGCAGAAGCTAAGGTACGAAGCTTAGAAGAGGAACTAAAAATTTTGAAACAGCTTAAAAAAAACAAAGGACAGTACAGCCATGTCATCAGGAACTTCGAAATCAGTAACAGAAGAGGGGACTGTAAAGGGCAAAGGAGCTATATACTGTATGTGAAAGCCCTATCAGACCCACAGGGGACCCTGGAAAAGACGAGGAGCACATCAAGAACAAATGAGGGGACTGAAGACAATAAAGGAGCTGTGCTAAATTCAGAGGCTCTAACACACAACTGCAGTGCCTAGGAACAGCTGAGCAGGAAATAAGACAGACCACTAAACATACGGACATCAGCTAGGAAAGAGATTGAAGGAAGGAATGCTTCAATGGCAGGAGCTAAATCATCTAAGGGAATGCAAAGGGAAATACAGTGGGATGACGAAAAGGAGAGGTCAGTTTATGTCTATGGGCTCCAGGTAGTTGAAGGGGAAACTTATGAAGCAAGAAAACAGGAAGAGATAAAAACCATTGAAAGTATCATGAAAGCAATAGGAGAGGACGACATGACCCAGTTTTCAGATAATTGTGTGGTTTGCAAGAGGAAAAAACGGCCAAAGTGATTTTCAAGGCAAAATCAGCTCGAAGCAGGATCCTACAGGAGAAAGCATAACTAAGGGACAAACTGAGGGTTTTTAGAGTGTTTCAACCGAGACAGAACACAAGAAGACAGGAAGATACTTGAAAGAGAGGGTACAAAGATGCAAGGAGGAACGAGAGGTAATGACGGAGATGAGCAGGACAACCCAGACCCAGGTGGAAGAGCAAACACATCCTCCAGAACCACCCACAGAAGGAATCCAACCATGGCAACCCCAATACAACCGAACGAGCTAAACCAGAACCAACGCACTGTACCCTCTGCTACCACCCCCTCATCACAAACCCCACTCCCACAGCAACCTTCCCATACACCCCAACCATGGCTCCTGCTCCCCCAACCCCACCATTCTCCCTGAACCATAGCTTTAGAAAAGAAGTTGAAGGTTTGGTACACGAACGTGGTTGGAAAAATGAATAAATTTGAGGAGTGGCATAAAACAATCCAAGGAGACGTCCCCAGACATCATAGCAGTCACAGAAACGATACTCACTGGGACTATAATAGAAGCAGTCTTCCAATCCGGATATCAGATCCTGAGGAAAGAAAGAAGAAGCAGAGGGGAAGGAGGGGTTGCACTGCGCACTAAAAACCTATGGGGATTTGAGGAAATGGGAGGAATGGACGAGATTGGAGAAAGGGATTACATAGTAGGTACAGTTCATTCTGGGAGACACAAGGTAGTCATTGCAGTGATGTATAATCCACCATAGAACTGCAGGAGGCCAAGAGAGGAATATGAAGAGAGCAACAGAGCAATGGTGACACACTAGCTGAGGTGGCCAAAGAGCTCACTCGAGTAGAGCAAAGTTACTGGTTATGGGCGATTTCAACCACAAGGAGACTGACTGGGAAAACCTGGAGACACATGGGGGTCCCGAAACATGGAGAGCCAAGATGACGGATGTGGTACTGGAAAACCTCATGCATGAACATGTTAAGGACACTACCAGAGAGAGAGGGGTGGATGAACCAGCAAGACTGGACCTCGTGTTCACCCTGAGTAGCTCGAACATTGAGGACATCATATATGAAAGGCCCCTTGGAGCTAGTGATCACGTGGTTCTGAGCTTTGAATACATAGTAGAGTTACAAGTGGAGAGGGTAACAAGGTAGAATGGGAAAAGCCAAACTATGAAAGGGGAAACTACACAGGTATGAAGAACTTCCTGCAGGAGGTTCAGTGGGAAAGAGAATTGGAAGCAAAGTCAGTAAACGAAATGATGGACTTCGTAACAACAAAATGCAAAGAGGGAGAGAAAGGTTTGTTCCCAAGGGCAACAGAAATAATGGGAAGATCAGAACAAGCCCTTGGTTTACCCGAAGGTGTGAGAGGTAAAACCTAAGTGCACTTGGCAATGGAAAAAATACAGAAAACAAAGGACCCAGGGAAATAAAGAGATTAGTCAAAGAGCCAGAAACGAGTATGCACAGATTAGGAGGGAGGCCCAGCGAAAGTACGAAAACAACATATACATCGAAACTCAGTCTGACCCGAAACTGTTGTATAGCCACATCAGGAGGAAAACAACAGTCAAGGACCAGGTAATCAGGCTGAGGAAGGAAGGTGGGGAGCTCACAAGAAACGACCAAGATGTATGTGAGGAGCTCAACACGAGATTTAAGGAAGTATTTACTGTGGAGACAGAAAGGACTCTAAGAAACCGAACTGAGGGGTACACCAACAGTTTGGATGAAATACACACAACCTAGGAGGAGGTGAATAAGCTGCTAAGTAACCTTGATACCTCAAAGGTGGTGGAACCGGACGACATCTCTCCATGGGTCCTTAGAGAGGGAGCGGAGACGC
>WNWK01008358.1:0-62500 GCA_009830355.1 Cherax destructor | reverse complement strand
ATTTTGGTGTCATCATCAAATTTGCTTATGTCGCTATTTATTCCCTCATCTATGTCGTTTATGTAAATTGTGAACAACAACAACACCTGTTGTGGAGTGGAAAAGTTTTAGATTCTCAAGTGTTGCAAATATGTCTTATTTAACTCTTATTAGAATATGGTAATCATGACTAATTTGGTATCCCAGAATCGGTACCTTAATAAGGTTCCCTGAATTTTCTTTTTTTTCTTTCTCTTCTCTAAAGTCTTCGATCTTATTACGCTGAAAACTCGAGAAAGCTTCGACTAATCGCCTTTAAATTCTCAACACTTGTGTAGTGTAACGTGGATCAAATTCACGGAACAATGGGCATGTTCACGTACCCTATGACCAAAGTTATTGTTCCCACTTCCTTCTTCCCGGAACGGCTCGCATAACTTACAAAATCCTCAGTAGCGTAATTTAAAGCCTCCAAAAAAGGTATAAAAAAACGTCAATGGAGGACAGGGAAATTCAAATACGAAAGTATAGATCTCATAAAAATTATGTGCAAAAATAGGGTGAATTTTGATACCCGTTAACATTAAATAATTTTCAGTTTACCTCTTCTGAACGGCTTTAATATTAAATAGGTGATGCATCTTAGGTCCAGGATAGTACATAATAAGTTTTGTTCGCGTGGAAGCAAATTTTCTGATAAAGAAAAGTGAAAACCAAAAAAATATGAAATTTTTGGAATCCACGGCATAAATGGAAAACTGACTCATCTGATCGGCTTTATATTTTCACCACTTTTCCTTTTTTAAAGACAAGATTCATGCTGCTCTTGGCTTTCATAAGTCCCAACTTGCCAGTTTTATTGAATAGTGATAATTTTTATTCAATAACTAAAGAATATTTTTCTGACTGGTTTCGAAATATTATTGACGATGAATTCTATAAGATGGATGACAAGCCATAAGTTTTGTCTGAGTAGATGAAAACTTGAAACTTTAGCTTGGAATGGTTGGAATCTCTTCAATTGCTGGAGAATGTTGTTTCTTATCGGCTTCAAACTTTTACTGATCTTTAGTTAAATACAGATTATCACTCACTTTTATTAGTATAAATTTCACTTTGCCAATTTTGTTAAGTAAATTGTTTCAAATATCATAACTAAAGAATGACTTTATTGATCGTCTTCAAGCCCCTAATACTTATGTATCCTAAGTGGAAGTATTTTTATATACATTTTGGTCTGTGGGTGGGGAGGCCAATTTTATTTTTTTTATTTTTTTTATTTTTTTCGATTTTGAATTTAAAAAATCAAAACTAGTTTTCTTAACAGGATTTTAGGGAATATTAAATATAATGTATATGAACAATAAATACTGGAAAAATAATGAGTATTTGAAGTTTCATGCTGTTTTTATGTTTAACGAGGAGAGACTTAACATTTTACGGAACATTCTCAACAACATTTTCGTCTGCCTTTTCCAAAAAATTTCGTTAATTGCTCTAGAACGTCTTATTCGATCGCCTTCAAATTTTGAAAGATTGTGTAATGTATCTTAGGCAAGATTATTGTACCTGTTTGAATGCCTGGGCGCCCTTATCCACAATGCTATTTCATTCCCAAATCTTGTTTGTCTATGATAGGAGGAGACACAGGCTCCTCTGATCACTTTCAAAATTTCAACACTATTAATTTCACTTTTAATCCCACTTTAATTTCACTTTTAATCTCACTTTTAATTATTTTTTTGTATTAACACATCGGCCGTTTCCCACCAAGGTAGGGTGTCCCCGAAAAAGAAAAACTTTCGTCATCATTCACTCCATCACTGTCTTGCCAGAGGGGCGCTTTACACTGCAGTTATAAAACTGCAACATTAACACTCCTCCTTCAGAGTGCAGACACTGTACTTCCCATCTCCAGGACTCACGTCCGGTGTGCCGATTTCCCTGAATCCCTTCATAAATGTTACCTTGCTAACACTCCAACAGTACGTCAAGTATTTTAACCATTTGTCTCCATTCCCTCCTATCAAAGACGCTCCCGTATGCTTGCTGAAAGTCGAAGCCCCTCACACACAAAACCTCCTTTAACCCCTCCCTACAACCTTTCCTAGGCCGACCCCTACCCCGCCTTCCCTCCACTACAGATTTATACACTCTCGAAGTCATTCTACTTTGTTCCATCCTCTCTACATGTCCAAAACACCTCAACAACCCCTCCTCAGCCCTCTGGATAATAGTCTTGGTAATCCCACACCTCCTCCTAATTTCCACACTACGAATTCACTGCATTATATTCACACCACACATTGCCCTCAGACATGACATCTCCACTGCCGCCAACCTTCTCCTCATTGCAACATTCATCACCCATGCTTCACACCCATATAAGAGTGTTGGTATAACTATACTCTCATACATTCCCCTCTTTACTTCCACGGACAAAGTTCTTTGTCTCCACAGACTCCTAAGTGCTCCACTTACCCTTTTACCCTCATCAATTCTATGATTCACCTCATCCTTCATAGACCCATCTGCTGACACGTCCACTCCTAAATATCTGAATACATTCACCTCCTCCATACTCTCTCCCTCCAGTCTGATATCCAATCTTTCATCACCTAATCTTTTTTTTTCCTCATCACTTTACTCTTTTCTATATTCACTTTCAATTTCCTTCTTTTACATACCCTACCAAACTCATCCACCAACCTTTGCAACTTCTCTTCAGAATATCCCAAAAGCACAGTGTCATCTGCAAAAAATCAACTGTGAGAACTCCCACTTTGTGTTAGATTCTTTATCTTTTAACCGCACACCTCTTGCCAACACCCGAGCATTCACTTCTCTTACAACCCCATCTATAAATATATTGAACATCCAATATATTTATTGAACAGCAAATATATTTATTGAACAGCCAATATATTTATAAAAGTGGGATATATTTATATCCCATTTTTAATCTCACTTTTAATCTCACTTTTAATCTCACTTTTAATCTCACTTTTAATCTCACTTTTAATCTCAATTTTAATCTCAATTTTAATCTCAATTTTAATCTCAATTTTAATCTCAATTTTAATCTCAATTTTAATCTCAATTTTAATATCAATTTTAATCTCAATTTTAATCTCAATTTTAATCTCAATTTTAATCTCAATTTTAATCTCACTTTTAATCCCATTTTTAATCCCAGTTTTAATCTCATTTTTATTCCCACTTTAATCCCACTTTTAATCTTAATTTTAATCTCAATTTTAATCCCAATTTTAATCCCACTTTTAATCTCAATTTTAATCTCAATTTTAATCCCAATTTTAATTCCACTTTTAATCTCACTTTTAATCCCATTTTTAATTCCACTTTTAATCCCACTTTTAATCTCACTTTTAATCTCACTTTTAATCTCACTTTTAATCCCACTTTTAATCCCACTTTTAATCTCAATTTTAATCCCAATTTTAATCTAAATTTTAATCCCACTTTTAATCCCACTTTTAATCTCAATTTCAATCCCACTTTTAATCTCACTTTTAATCACACTTTTAATCCCACTTTTAATCTCAATTTTAATCCCAATTTTAATCTAAATTTTAATCCCACTTTTAATCCCACTTTTAATCTCAATTTCAATCCCACTTTTAATCTCACTTTTAATCCCCCTTTTAATCTCAGAATGATGTATTATTTTACTTAATTGCATTATTTTACCTTGATACTGGTGAGGGAATCATGATCCGAGGAATTAGACTTGTCATCCTCCTGCTTTAATCGTATTTGAATGCTACAGGCGCTATATGACCCCTGAGTATTTGGTGCTTCCCTGTCATTAAAATATAACAATTATTAACGGCATCGATCGTCAATGTCTGATACATTGGAAAATCCTAGAGGGATTAGTACCAAACTTGCACACTAAAATCACTCCCTATGAAAGGAAAAGACTCGGCAGACGATGCAACATTCCCCCAATGAAAAGCAGGAGTGCCACGAGTACACTGAGAGACAACACAGTAAGTGTCCGGGGCCCAAGACTGTTCAACTGCCTCCCAACATACATAAAAGGGATTGCCAATAGACCTCTGGCTGTCTTCAAGAAGGCACTGCACAGGCACCTAAAGTCAATACCTGACCAACCAGGCTGTGGTTCGTACGTCAGTTTGCATGCGGCCAGCAGTAACAGCCTGGTTAATCAGGCCCTGATCCACCATGAGATCTGGTCTCAGACCGAGCCGCGGGGGCGTTGACCCCCGAAACCCTCTCCAGGTAAACTCCAGGTAAACATCGTATGAAACAGATGGATCGTTTAAGCTGCAGAGTCTCAAATTTTGTTGAATTTTGTACAATAATTGGAAAATTCTTCTTCTGGTCAGCTTTAAACTTTTAGCGCTGAAGGTTAAGTTATAATGTGCCAATTTTATTAATCAAATTCGCTTCCGTGAAACAATTTAGCGACTGTCTCCTCTGATTAAAAATAAGTCACAGTGTTTGACTTTATGTAGTTATCCTGGGTTAAATCCGCTTAATGCTCATTTATGTTGCAAAAACATGTGTGCTCTCAAGAGCTTTATTTGCATTATATGTACACAAAGATTACATAAAATTTGTTATTTTATTAAAAGCTGCTCAATCTGAGAGAAAATTTTTGATTGATTTTGTTATACGTTGGTTCCATTTTTGGGGGGAATTTGAAAAAATAAATATACTACCCTTTTCCGTTACGATAAATTCTGTCACCTCTGTTCAGCTTCAGCCTTCCATCTATAGAACATCAGTGGCTTTAAGTTTAATGTGTCTGTGTGTGTGTGTGTGTGTGTGTGTGTTTAGGATAAAAAAAAATTTTTGGTTTCTTCGAAAGATGTGAATTAGATTCGGTCTGTGTCATAATTACATTTTGATTGAAGAAATTTGTATCTTAGTTTCCTTATACTGCCTTTATTCCGTTCATATTTTCAACACTAAACTTTCAACAGCATTATGTAGTATACAACACTGCATTGTTCCATTCGGGAACTAATTAATGGAATAAAGGGATAACTTTCTTGTATTGCGCATCGATCGAAATTCACTTAGTTATTACTCAGATTATCATCTGTGTAGTTGGACTCAGAGTCAACTTTACCTCTGTTACTTTTCTCTCCAGTAAAATATAATTAGCTTAATGGTAATTTTATGTGAAGAGGAATATTACTATCCTTCATACTTATCATAGAGAAGATATGACTCATAAGTCTTCCTCAGATGTTCCAAAGCCTTATATTAAGTAATTCGTTCCCATCAATCAAATTTTATGCATAAAAATCTTGACTGGAACACTAGTTGAAGAGTTTAATTACAACGATGAGATACGACCATAAGATATTGCTCTGGGGGTTTCGGGGTACAGCCTGAGGAACCAGGAAGAGGTATTAAGTGAATATTGATAGAAGAATGTTATATGTGCTTAGTTCCGGTTATATATAAGTTACTATATTTTATTCAACTGAGTGGACAGGTGTGATTTATAAAGCTTTTAATTTCATTTTGTCATCTGGTAACGTATTATGAAGAGCCGTCACTTCCGCCTCGTTATCAGAATCATGAAACAGTACTAGACATTATCTGACCTATACATTTGTTTTTATCTTAGACTTTTACACCTTTGATTAATGAAACATATTTAATTTCATTAAAGAAGTGTCGTTCAGCCAGCTAATATCATTCAGTTAATAACGAGTAATAACGTGATAATAACATACAAGATGCCAGCTTATAGCGCAGTCACTACAGTAGTTAAAACTGAAAACAATAAACATACACTAAATAAATTTGGTTTTCCACAATTTCACACCACCAGTCAGAATGAACAGGCATTTACACAGTGTTCAACACAGTGGATATGAACTAATGAGAGAGAGAATGTAAGTATGAGAACTCTCACTGCAACAGCTATAAACAATCATGCAAAGGAGAGGTTCTTGCATAGTATTAACAAGCTCACATCCGGTGAAGGTATGAAAGTCAGAAGACCCCAACAGTACTATAAACAGTAGTAATTGCAAAGTAGCTTCATCCTGGTCTTTCTCTCTTAGTTTGAACAAGCGGACAACCTTCATCACAACTGGTATTCACAATGACCTCAAATACTGCACTAATTTGCAGTAAGAAATTATCTAGCGTGTTTTAAGTCTGACAAAGATATACAGTTAGTGTACTTGTGATGTACTTCATAAAAATTGCAGTGGGCCCAAGCTTCCCCAGAGCGCTGTTACAGCTCAGGTCCGTCAGCAGCCATCAAATAATTATCATGGCTCATGTATTAATAATTGAAAGCAGCTAATGGCACCGCCTTTCAATACTCCCTCCACTCTGCCAGCTGGCATTGATCGACAGGGGGAGACAGAAGACAGCAATGCTGGAATATGTACAAACACTTGCAGACTGTAGTAATGTGTCCTTCCTCAATATTTTTTTTACAGAGTTTTGGGGAGAAAATGAGCCCATCACCTTAATCCTCAACAAATGTTAGATGTATTTCAGTCACTCTGTAATTCGATATTAGTATCCCTGTATTAGGAACATAAGGAATGAGCACTGCAGCAGGCCTACTGGAACATGCTAGGGAAGTCCAAGTCACACCCACTTAACAAGTAAGGAGCACTGATGCTGGCCTACTAGCCCAAGTTAGGTAAGTCAACTCACACCCACCCAAATACTTGTCTATTTTTAAACCTCCACAAGGTTTCAGCTTCAGTGAAACTACTCGGGAGTTTGTTCAACTCATCCACAAATTTTACGAACACAGGTGAATTCTTGTGGTCTGTACACCAGCTCGCAGCACTGTTAACCAAGGTAGGACTCAGGAACTAGCAAAAGTCAGCAGTGATTAAATATTTCTATATATTTCCTTCTAAGTAACCTGCAGCAATATGTACATTGTATATACACTATGTACAAAGCAATGTTGCAAGCAAGAGACGCACTGAGAACTGTGGGCGACCAGACTTGTTATAAGTCTGTTTATGTTCCTCCACGAGTCTCAAACATCGCTCCTCCACTTCAGTGAGCTTCCTTGTGATTGTTTGGGTTGAACCAGGAGGTTTAGTATGATATTGGGGCCCTGGCTGCTATGTCCTTAAACTTTAGGTTCGCTGCTTGGTAGGCCATGCCTATATGGGTGTGTGCCATAAACAATGTAAGGTATTCTTAGCATGCCACTGTTACCAAACCAATGCTTTCCTATATACTATCTAAACCTAATTTTTTTTCCATCTTGAACCCATTGATGCAAATCTTGTCTTTGTTAGATATTTTTAGCACGTTATTTGTTTACCCTTGTTTATTTTTTTCATTTATAAACCTCATTGATATACCTACTAATTCTACGCGTTTCTAAAGAGTGCATATTCAGTGCCCTCAGTCTATACTCGTATGATACATGGCAGCAACTTTGTCATCCTTCTTATGTTCAGTCTGTAGTTTGGTAACCAGAACTCTGCAGCATAATCTAAATGAGTTGATTAATAACCTAAAGACTCCTATTATTTATACTTTTTGATATGACGTCAAGAATTTTACTCTATTGCAAACACTTTCTCCTAACTATTACTCAAATCTCTTTAGCATTCAGAGTGATTAAGATCTACATTATTTAGTTTATAAGCGTTATGGTTATTTTTTTTTAAGGCTTAGAGCTGTACATTTGTCTATATCAAACTGCTTCCACTTCTTTGGCCACTGTATCAGGTCTTCCTGTAGCAGTCTAGTGCCCACGTCAAATTTAATCCGACGGCCTATTTCGGTGTCATCGGCAAAATTTCTGATGCCACTATATATATATTAATTCATTTATATATTTTATATATATTGTGAACAACAAAGGGCCCAACACTGAACCCTTTGTAACACCGCCTATAACGCGTCCCAACTCTGATTTCTCTCCATTTATGCAAACTCTGTTGCCTATCTCTCAACCACGCCTTTATCCAGGACAAAATTATCAGCCTATTCCGCGTGACTTTACCATCAATATCCGATGTGGAACTCCATCAAACGCTTTACTGAAGTCCATATTCACAATATCTCATTCATTTTGAATAAATGGTTTAGGAAATTCACAAGTTGATAAATGAGACTCTTGTACAGTATTTGCATCATTAGTTCGGAATCGTTTCGCCAACTAGGGACTTCTTCAGTCTATTGCAAGAAAGGCTGAAGATGAGAAGGTGTTTGGGGTAATTTAGTCCCTCAGCTTGGAGTCCTCATCTTCCACCTTTCTCTGCATAGCACTGAAGAAGCCACTGGTGGGCGAAACGTTTCCAGAATAAAGATACCCAAATGTTGCACAAGTGTCTCATTTATTAACAAATGCATTACCATGATCTACCTCCTCAAATAATTTAGTGAAAAAATAAATTCGTAAGGCAGGAATGCCCCTTTGAAAAACCAGAGATTCATTGATCACTTTATATATTCCCATCAGTTTTCCCTCAATGTATGTTAGACTAACTGGTCTATAATCTGAAACTAACGACCTGTATCCTCCTTTGTAGATAGGTATCACGTTTGTCATTTCATCTTATCTGCCACTATGCCCGTTTGTAATGATATGTTGAAAAGACTAGCCAAAGGTTTGCTAAGTTTCTCCTTACATTCCCTTATAACTCTTGGTTTTAATCTATTTGTCTCAGAGTCGTGTCACTAGTGACTTTGATCTTGCACAACTTATTTTCGTCCTGATCAATACAACTTTTTACTTCTGGAATTTCTCTAGTTTCTTCCTTAGTAAAAAAAGAAACAGTGGAAATACGTGTTGGAGTGTTCACCTTGACCCTAATCTTACTACTATATACACGAAAGAAACTTTTTGGGTCAATCCTTGAATCTCATGCGACTTTTGTATTCCTTTTTCTATATCTTTTTCTAATTGAATGTACTGATTTCTGCCTACAAATGCCTCTCTTTTGATCTATGAGATGTTCTAATCTATTGTTTATGCAATTACGGTCAATTCAGTTTGATTTTAATTTTCCCTATTTGGAACATAAGTAGCCAGGGCAGCTTGAAGTATACTATGAAAAATATCGTATTGGTAACTATCATGGCCTAACAGACTCACTGGATAATGACCAGTCATTAACCCAATCCAGGTAATTTCTCAATCCTGTGACAATGGCCAAGCAGCAGTCAGTGACATTGGCTTTGGTTATAGTTATTAAGGGGGAGAGGCAGAAATACAGAAAAAAAAAACGAAAAAATTTGATTTTTTTTTTCTACTAAAAAAGTGCATAAATATCGCCACAAGTTGATGAAATAAGCTTGTTTATTAAATGTTTCTAAGTGTTCTTCTCCTAAAAAAATAATTTTTTTTGTTGCTGTCATCAAGAAGACATGGAGCCATGTATGTTTTTTTCTTTCTCCAAAAATAACATTTTTATGAATGTTTTATTTTTTTTATATACACAACATAGCATCTTTTCTGACGATACGATTTTAGTATTCAGAGTGTAAGCTGCACGGATGCCCTTGCAGTACAGAGTTGAGAGGAGACCGCAGGTCGCCTGACTTGTTGGCGGCAGAGAGGAGACCGCAGGTCGCCTGACTTGTGACGACAGAGAGGAGACCGCAGGTCGCCTGACTTGTGGCGACAGAGAGGAGACCGCAGGTCGCCTGACTTGTGGCGACAGAGAGGAGACCGCAGGTCGCCTGACTTGTGGCGGCAGAGAGGAGACCGCAGGTCGCCTGACTTGTGGCGACAGAGAGGAGACCGCAGGTAGCCTGACTTGTGGCGGCAGAGAGGAGACCGCAGGTCGCCTGACTTGTGGCGACAGAGAGGAGACCGCAGGTCGCCTGACTTGTGGCGGCAGAGAGGAGACCGCTGGGAGCCTGACTTCTGGCGGCAGAGAAGAGACCGCTGGTAGCCTGACTTGTGGCGGCAGAGAGGAGACCGCTGGTAGCCTGACTTGTGGCGGCAGAGAGGAGACCGCTGGTAGCCTGACTTCTGGCGGCAGAGAGGAGACCGCTGGTAACCTGACTTATGTAATAATATTGGTAGAATTACCGACAATATGTTAAGTACCGCTTTACCTACTTTGAGAGACAGAGAAGACCCATGGTCCATGACTTGTAACGGCTTGACGAAAGCTCCTGGAGAGCGAAACGTTGCTGAGAAATGTCACATTAGTTGCATGTGTCCTTTAACCTGACTTATGGCGGCAGAGAGGAGACCGCAGGTCGCCTGACTTGTGGCGGCAGAGAGGAGACCGCTGGTAGCCTGACTTGTGGCGATAGAGAGGAGACCGCAGGTCGCCTGACTTGTGGCGGCAGAGAGGAGACCGCTGGTAACCTAACTTGTGGCGGCAGAGAGGAGACCGCTGGTAGCCTGACTTCTGGTGGCAGAGAGGAGACCGCTGGTAACCTGACTTGTGGCGGCAGAGAGGAGACCGCAGGTCGCCTGACTTGTGGCGGCAGAGAGGAGACCGCTGGTAGCCTGACTTGTGGCGGCAGAGAGGAGACCGCTGGTAGCCTGACTTGTGGCGGCAGAGAGGAGACCGCTGGTAGCCTGACTTGTGGCGGCAGAGAGGAGACCGCTGGTAGCCTGACTTGTGGCGGCAGAGAGGAGACCGCTGGTAGCCTGACTTGTGGCGGCAGAGAGGAGACCGCAGGTAGCCTGACTTGTGGCAGCAGAGAGGAGACCGCTGGTAGCCTGACTTGTGGCGGCAGAGAGGAGACCGCAGGTAACCTGACTTGTGGCGGCAGAGAGGAGACCGCATGTAGCCTGACTTGTGGCGGCAGAGAGGAGACCGCTGGTAGCCTGACTGTGGCGCAGAGAGGAGACCGCGGTAGCCTGACTTGTGGCAGCAGAAGGAGACCGCGGTAGCCTGACTTGTGGCAGCAGAGAGGAGACCGCAGGTAACCTGACTTGTGGCGGCAGAGAGGAGACCGCTGGTAGCCTGACTTGTGGCGGCAGAGAGGAGACCGCTGGTAGCCTGACTTGTGGCGGCAGAGAGGAGACCGCTGGTCGCTTGACTTGTGGCGGCAGAGAGGAGACCGCTGGTAGTCTGACTTGTGGCGACAGAGAGGAGACCGCTGGTAGCCTGACTTGTGGCGGCAGAGAGGAGACCGCTGGTAGCCTGACTTGTGGCGGCAGAGAGGAGACCGCTGGTAGCCTGACTTGTGGCAGCAGAGAGGAGACCGCTGGTAGCCTGACTTGTGGCGGCGAGAGGAGACCGCGGTCGCCTGACTTGTGGCGCAGAGAGGAGACCGCTGGTAGCCTGACTTGTGGCGGCAGAGAGGAGACCGCTGGTAGTCTGACTTGTGCGACAGAGGGAGACCGCAGGAGCCTGACTTGTGGCGCAGAGAGGAGACCGCTGGTAGCCTGACTTGTGGCGGCAGAGAGGAGACCGCGGTGCTGACTTGTGGCGCAGAGAGGAGACCGCTGGTAGCTGACTTGTGGCGACAGAGAGGAGACCGCAGGTAACCTGACTTGTGGCGCAGAGAGGAGACAACTGGTAGCCTGACTTGTGGCGGCAGAGAGGAGACCCCTGGTCCCTGACTTGTGGCGCAGAGAGGAGACCGCTGGTGCTTGACTTGTGGCGGCAGAGAGGAGACCGCTGGTAGTCTGACTTGTGGCGACAGAGAGGAGACCGCTGGTAGCCTGACTTGTGGCGGCAGAGAGGAGACCGCTGGTAGCCTGACTTGTGGCGGCAGAGAGGAGACCGCTGGTAGCCTGACTTGTGGCGACAGAGAGGAGACCGCTGGTAGCCTGACTTGTGGCGACAGAGAGGAGACCGCTGGTACCTGACTTGTGGCGACAGAGAGGAGACCGCTGGTAGCCTGACTTGTGGCGGCAGAGAGGAGAATACTGGTCACCTGACTTGTGGCAGAAGAGAGGAGACCCTGGTCACCTGACTTGTGGCTGCAGAGAGGAGACCACTGGTCACCTGACTTGTGGCAGCAGAGAGGAGACCCCTGGTCACCTGACTTGTGGCTGCAGAGAGGAGACCCCTGGTCACCTGACTTGTGGCTGCAGAGAGGAGACCGCTGGTCACCTGACTTGTGGCAGCAGAGAGGAGACCCCTGGTCACCTGACTTGTGGCTGCAGAGAGGAGACCGCTGGTAGCCTGACTTGTGGCAGCAGAGAGGAGACCCCTGGTAGCCTGACTTGTGGCTGCAGAGAGGAGACCGCTGGTAGCCTGACATGTGGCGGCAGAGAGGAGACCGCAGGTCGCCTGACTTGTGGCAGCAGAGAGGAGACCGCTGGTAGCCTGACTTGTGGCTGCAGAGAGGAGACCGCTGGTAACCTGACTTGTGGCAGCAGAGAGGAGACCCTGGTAGCCTGACTTGTGGCGGTACAAGTCCGTTGACTTTCACAGTAAACTATATTTCTGTTTTCCTCATTAATAAGTTATTCTCCTTCCGATGCGCGTAACTCATTTATTGGTTGACAGAATGTCATGATTTTTGCACACATTATTGAGCAATGATGGTTTTACATCGTAGCATTGGGCATTTGCAATAGCCCCCAAAAAATATTATAAATTAAAAATATATTGAAATCGGATTATTAGTAAAAAGTCATTATTTTTGCTTAACATTCACCTCAAGATTATTAATTAGTAATTCTTTTTTTGGGAAGAACCATGGCAAGTAGATTGTTTCCTCTAGTTGGTTCTATCGCAAACTGTTTTAAAAACAATCCTTTTTCGCCTCAAGAAAGTTGCTAGACTCAACAAGACTTTCTGTCAAATTACTCTAATCAATTTGCCTAAAGTTAATATTTACATTTTCGCATTTAGATGCCTTATTCAATTTCGTCTCATTGACGTTTTCCGTTTGAGTTCGTGTAAATCCCTCCAAGGATTAGTTTTTCATGTCCTTCAAGAAACTGTAGCCAAAAAACTTCTAATGTATAGTACCACTGTTTAAATTATCTCACCACCCTTCCTATTGAGCATATCAGTGTGGAATAATTTAAAAAAATTGTATGTAGCATTCAGAAGGCGTTTCTCTATCCTTCAGGTTGGACCAGGTCTCTGTTATTGCAATAATTTTTGTGCACATACAGTTAATCTCAACTCATTCATCCTATTTCATACATTTATAATATTTGCATAGTAGGCCTTAAGAGAGTTAGGCACTCGCTGCCCTCTACTGCCTTTCTTTGCTGACCAGTTCCATTGCATTTATTAGTAACTTTATGATGGACAATGCCTTTTAAATATATCCTTCGACTATTCTGGCAATTTCTGCCGCTTCCATCCCTCGAGCTGTAACATATTTGTTTCCAATACCTCTATATCTATATTGTCTCAGTTGTCACTGAATTTGCTTGCATATCTTCTGTCCCCTGTACCTCACTGCACGTGACAACACTTCTGCAAAGTGCGACAATAAGGCATAATGGAGTTAAATATTTGCACTGTAGATCTGAAGTGGATCAGAGGAAATATTTACAAGTCATCACATGGAAGCTAATAATTATAATTTCGTCAATAAAATTGGGAAATTAGGATATACAAAGCCCAAACCTAGTTCATAGTTTACACTAAGAAACATAGGCATTGAATGCACCTAAAGATGCATAGTTTTGTTTTACCTAGAGAGACAAATACTACTCTAAAATTTTCTAGCATAAAAAGTTTGAAGCCTCTCAGAAGTTGATTAACAGGTTATCAGCGTTGAAGTGTTAAAACTACCTCCTGAAAAAGAGTATTTCGAAGATCTAGAGGGCAGACAGATAGGCAAATAAAAATTATACTACTAAGATTTGGCCTAGGAAAACCAAATAAAGTCAAACACTAACTTATTTCTGATCAAAGGCACATCTTCCAGTTATTTCACGTAGACAAATTTATTTAACAAATTGGCTCATTAAAATTTACACACGCTAAAATAAAATATATTTGTTTGAGAAGAATGGTAAGGCAAGTAAGTGTATTGTAGATTTCAAACCTACCAAGCGGAAGACAGTAAAAAGGGCACTATAGACCAATGATGAGGCAGGAAATGGAGGATATTAAAAAAAAATTCCGGCAGTAGAAGTCACACCAGTGAAATCTTAAGAACGCATATTTTACGTAACGTCAGGTGTCTGGAAAAGCTGGAAAGGATTTTTCCAGTAAACGACTTAATATAGGGCAAGAAAACCGAAGCCCATGTAACCGTGAACACACAGTAGAAGCCTGAGGAAATTAATGGATTTCTCGCCAGATTAGACAGTGAAAAAATATTAAAATATGAGTTAAGTAAATAAGCTCCATCACTGGAGAAGAAATAAAAGAAAAGCCAGTAAACACAAGGAACATCAGGGAGATATAATCATAATGTGCAAGACTCATAAGAAACATTGAACAAGTAAGAGATAAATAGTTTATTTCACATACTAGGATCTAGTATGATTCTCCTATGTCAAAGAAGCAAATAGACAAAAATCTTTGCTATATAAGTAGTGAGGAAGTGGAACGAGCAAAAGAAATATATGTAATGTTGGCAAAAGTGAAACTATGATAAATCTCTTATTAAAAATTAAGCCTAAGAGTATCTAAGGTCGAGAGTGTGAGAAAAGGAGCTTTATAAATATATTTTGCAGGCACAAAAGGTGAATACAACATAGGCGAGTACAAACAGGTGTCCAAAATAATATAGAAACATATACATGACGAGAAAATAATCTGTACATTTTCAGACAAAAGAGCCTGACAAATTTTCCGAATTTCTGTTCATTCAAAATAGATAAGGTGAAACTGTCTTCTATTTTTTATACAGATTATAGTGCAGAATAGTATGGGATTCATTTGGGTGTTTGCCAGTGAGCTGTGCCGTAGGCATCACTATAAAGTTTTCTCTGTGAGCCATTACTGGGGTGTGACCCGCAGAGGACCACACAATAAGGTGCTTTGTAAACACAACACCCTGGCAACGTAGACAATAATATTCCTTCGTGTGACGCAAGAGATACGCACAGCAATTTTGGGGAAACAGCCAACGCTTTTCTCTTTTTATATTGTCTTTCTCTCACTGCCTCCTCTCTCTCTCTCTCTCTTGCCTGTATGTCTGTCTCTCTCTCTTTTTCTCTGTCTTCTATCTGTCTCTCACTCTCTTTACAAGGATGATAATAAAAGGTTTGCTTGTTTTTACAAACTTCTATACATACATTAGTAAAACACAATGAACTAATTAGTAATACTAAGGTATTTGGGCACCCGGTCCTCCAGCAACAATGCTAAACACACTCAACAGATATCATCCCCTCACTCACCTTATCTCTCACCACAACATCTTACCCAGTGTGACGGGATACACAAGATGCACTTGTCTTCTTAAAGAATTAATGATATTCACCATTAATATTTGTAAATAAAGGATTCCATTGGTAAGTGACTTTTCTTTTACTCAATATGTTGGCAATTTTCATTTTTACTTATTTCAAGAAGGGACTTTTTAACAAATACGACAAAATTTATATATATGAAAATTGATGTTGACTACATCCAGTTGACATGTTTTTTTTTTATATCAATATGCCTTGATAACTGATTTAAAATTGTTGGTGTTAATGCACAATTACCTGGAGTTTACCTGGAGAGGGTTTCGGGGGTCAACACCCCCGCGGCCCTGTCCGAGACCAGGCCTCAATGAGGCTGTTACTGCTGGCCGCATGCAAACTGACGTACGAACCACAGCCTGGTTGGTCAGGTACTGACTTTAGGTGCCTGTCCAGTGCCTTCTTGAAAACAGCCAGGGGTGTATTGGTAATCACCCTTATGTATGCTGGGAGGCAGTTGAACAGTCTTGGGCCCCGGACACTTATTGTGTTGTCTCTCAACGTACTCGTGGCGCCCCTGCTACAAAAGCCATTCTCAAATTTCCTCTTCTGTATTCTGCTTAGTAAAAAGATCATATATTTTCTGGAGTGTTCATGTCACTTTGCCACTTTTATTTTCGAAATTGTGTAGTATTATTTTATTATATTGCATTATTTTGTCTTGATGTTTGAAGGACTCCTGATCCAAGGAGCTGGAGTTGTATTGTCCCACTCCACAGGCGCTATATAACCCATACGGATTTAGCGCTTCCAGATTATTAAAATATAATAATGGCTTATTCATAATTGAAATGGATTGAGTGTTTCATGAGCAGACACAAATTTTGATGAATTCTGTCCAATAACTGGAAAATGCATCTTTTGGCCAGAATTAAATTTTTAGTTATAATGCGCTTTCCTCTGAGGAAGCTACGTATGTATCTCTTGATGTTAGGTTGTGTAAGTTATCATGTCCCAGTTTGATTAATGAAATTGATTTCTTTTTGTGAAATACTTGACGAATGTCTCTTATGGACAAAAATAAGTTACAGAATTTGACTATTTGGTTGTCCTGAAATACGTCATCTTAATGATATTCTGTGTACCTTTGACTTCTGTTTGTCCTCCAACCTTTGTTAAAAATACTTATGATGCTTTCACTAAGTTGACTTACAACTAACTTACCTACTTACTTTATTACTGCACTTACTATGTTAAGATAGAGAAAAGTTTGGATTTAATTTGCCTGTGTAATTCCCAGTTTGCTGTTTTGGAAGAAATATGAAAATTTAATATATTATTCCTTGCGATAATTTCCGAATGTCACATCTCATTAGCTTCAACCCCCTTCTATACTGATTACTTGGTTATACAACTTCTCGCCTGCTTCAAGCTTAATGTGCTTGTAGGATAGGTAAGATTCGTCAGGAAACAGGTCAAACGTCTCCTGACGCAGGCCTTAGTCAGATGATCTTGTCTGTAGGATATTCCATTTTGGTCTCTTTGAATGATTTGAATTAGAATTAGGCTGTGTATATCCAAATATGCCATTACTGAAGAAATTTGAATATTAGTTTCCATATTACTGTCTCTTCTCATACCCTTCAAAACTTCAGCATTAATTCTTCAGTGCTTTCCAGTCACATTGACTGGAGTGCAGAGGACTGTGACTATGAAGTACGAGGACATCTTGGATGAAAATTAGCCACATGTGCAACATCTGGGTATCTTTTGAAGACGTTTCTCCAACCAGTTGGTTTATCAATATAAATTAATGGATATAATTGGAAGACTGTAGAACTACATATATAAAAAGGATGAGGTGATCAGTCCCTATGCTATATACCAGTAGGTATATAGCATAGGTATATAGTTATACTGTTTTCCATTTATGTCCTTGAATCATTACTGATAAAGCCACTGGAGGGCGAAACGTCTACAGTAAAAATACCCAGATGTTGCACATGTGTCTTGTTTTTATTCTTCCCATATTTTTTTTTTTTTTGCTCCTAACTTGAGAAGGCTTCATCTAACTGGCCCTTGCGCATCGTCACAAGAACCATTTTCTGAAACAATTGACATCTGCAGATACACTGTGACCTAAGTTGTTGAGCCTATTGCCAGGATTCTGACGTACCTACAAAAGTTGTGAATATTTGCCTCCTAATTCGACGACGTCGACGCAGAGGTGAATTCAAGTGTGTCGATGCAAATATAATTATTTTGTGCGTAATATTTTGTGAATCTTTGTTCCCGTTAAATGACGTTTAAATAAATTTCAGTTTACTTCTGAATAACTTCAGTACTTTAGGGTTACCTGCCTGGGGTCTACCTGAGGGTGTTCCGGGGGTCAGCGCCCCCCGCGGACCAGTCCTGGTTGGATCAGGGTCTGATCAACCAGGCTGTTACTGTTGGTCACACGTAGTCCAACGTACGAACCCCAGCCCGGCTGATGGGGTACTCATTTCAGATAACTGTCCAGCTCTCTCTTGAAGGCAGCCAGGGGTCTAATGCATCTTAATGCCAGCATAGTGCTTTTTAAGTTGTGTTTAAGTTGTGTTTAACTTAGAATCGTTAAAATCCGTGTCCATAACCAAGCGGTGTTCCACAGGGGTCAGTTTTGGGCCCCCTGTTGTTTACAATTTACATAAACGACATAGATGAGGGAATAAATAGTAGCATAAGTAAATTTGCTGATGACACCAAAATAGGCCGTCCAATTCATTCAAATGAGGACATTAGAGCACTCCAGGATGATTTGAATAGACTGATGCAGTGGTCGGAGAAGTGGCAGATGCAGTTTAATGTAAACAAATGCAAAGTTCTAAATGTTGGGCAGGACAATAACCATGCCACATATAAGCTGAATAATGTAGATCTTATTACTTGTAATTGCGAGAAGGATTTAGGAGTTCAGGTTAGTAGTAATCTGAAGCCTAGACAACAGTGCATAAGTGTTCGCAATAAAGCTAACAGAATCCTTGGCTTCATATCAAGAAGTATAAATAACAGAAGTCCTCAGGTTGTTCTTCAACTCTATATATCTTTGGTTAGGCCTCATTTAGATTATGCTGCACAGTTCTGGTCACCGTATTACAGAATGGATATAAATGCACTGGAAAACGTACAAAGGAAGATGACAAAGTTGATCCCTTGTATCAGAAATCTTCCCTATGAGGATAGACTGAGGGCCCTGAATCTGCACTCTCTAGAAAGGCGTAGAATTAGGGGTGATATGATTGAGGTGTACAAATGGAAAACAGGAATAAACAAAGGGGATGTAAATAGCGTGCTGAAAATATCCAGCCAAGACAGGACTCGCAGCAATGGTTTCAAGTTGGAAAAGTTCAGATTCAGGAAGGATATAGGAAAGCACTGGTTTGGTAATAGAGTTGTGGATGAGTGGAACAAACTCCCGAGTACCGTCATAGATGCTAAGACGTTGTGTAGTTTTAAAAATAGGTTAGATAAATACATTGGTGGGTGTGGATGGGTGTGAGTTTGGACCTGACTAGCTTGTACTAGGTCAGATGCAGTGCTCCTTCCTTAAGTGAATGTAACCTGACCTGTACTAATTCCTTAAGTGGAAGTGACCTGACCAGGTGGTCGGCTGGACAATTATATGAGTGGGTGCGGTTGGGTGTGAATTGGTCCTGACTAGCTTGTGCTACTAGGTCAGATGCAGTGCTCCTTCCTTAAGTGAATGTAACCTGACCTGGCTGGGTCGGGGCGTTGGCTTAAGCCGTTGGAGATTTGGACTTGCCTCGCATGGGCCAGTAGGCCTGCTGCAGTGTTCCTTCTTTCTTATGTTCTTAAGTCACAAGGTTGTAACTGTATTGAAGAGCGATATTCATTTATATTCAACAGTTAAACTATTATTGACGATGCTTCCTATACGAAGACTCACATCAAATATATTTACTCTAAATTGTTGCGAATTTAAAATTGATAATGATCTTGGAATCAGATGAGTTTCACTGACTAACAATAAATTTGCTACTTCTATAAATGAACGCTTTAACGTTATTTGTATCATGCTGAATAGGAAGTCTGAATTAACCCACCATGTGGGTCTGTGTTACGCCTCTGAGGAAAGCCTTGCGTCTGTCTGTTTACGTCCATAAATATGACTCTTGTACAGTGTCTGTTTGTCAGGAAGAGCCAGCAACAGTTGTCCTCTGGCTATCCTATTCACACATATTTACGAAAAGTTGCTTCTGTGTCTTATACTCATATCGATATTTGCGTTCCACTTATTTTCCTCTAATATATGAAATTTCTATTTCATATTAACCTGAACAAATGAAGATGCCTGAACAGTGTGGACAACTTTTGCTAATTTTTGGCAAGTATACGACACGTAACCAATAAAAAAACATAACTGGTGCTAAAATTGCTTTCAAGCACTACATTGGTTACAAGATTGGTGATCAAGATAAAACATAGGCTCCCCACAAATGCTTTATTGCTTGTACCTCTGGAATGACACAGTGGTTAAATGGGAAACGTACATCAATGCCATTGTCAGGCCCAAAATGGTGAGGCAAAAACTGAAGAGTCACCTGCTTGGTTAACGTAGTTGCTACCATTCTGATAAATGGAGAGACTTCATTGATTCCATACAGGTCAGTGAAAGCAGTGCTCTTTCACAATGGCAATGAAACATGCGAGTCCATGGAAATTCTAACAAAATACAAAGTGGAATGTGTGGAGCCTAAAAGTGATAAGGTTGATACTTGGTCTCCAACTTGGTTACAAAAAATCACATGTACTTCCTTTGTTGATTAACTATAACGATGCCAACCACAACAAAACTGAAGAATGATCGACAAGAAAATACTTTTTCCAGGAAGCCTCTACATATAACATCTACCAATAGTGCGTCCTAAAAAATGGTATTTATTTAACTGTTGTATATAAAGATGGGCCTAATGAAAAACTTTGTAAAGTATATAGATGTTAAGGCGCAGAATGGCATTGCCTTAGGGAAAACTTTGGATGAGCTTTAACTGACGATGGGATACAAATACATGAACTGTTAACTGACCCAGTCTTCCATCAAAACTCATCCTGCTGGAGCTGATTGCATGGAAAGCTTTCAAAAAAAGTTGTCTAGAATTTCATACAAAGTCGAAGAATTATTGTAAATCCTGATATAAGTCTATAGAGCACTGGGATGCTGAATGTCCCTGAACATGCGATTTTTCATTCACACCTGGACTTACTATTCAATTTGGTGCTGCCAGTGATGAGAATGATGAAACTTTTCAACGGAATATCAGGAAAAATGTAGGTACGCTGTTCGGGGCGTTTTAATCCCGACATGATGGAGGGCTCCTCTTGATGTCTTCAGACACCACTCTTAGTCAAAAGTATAATGTCAAATGCCATAAGTCTTCCACGTTTGGAAGTTAGGAATATTTCGTTTGGGTTCTTGAAGCCACGTCCATTAATGTGGCCACCATCGCATTAACGTTGGTATTATATATTTGTCTGGGTCTCGCACTGTTTAGTGGTGGTTTGTATATTGATGCTTTCTCTTCCATGGGTCCGCATTCCTGAGTGTCCATAATATGTAGTTATACGACCCATCTAATTTATTCACCCATTTCCTCAAAATCTACCGATTCCTTATTTTCAGTGCTTCTCCTCTGCTCTCCTCTGTCTTTTCTTTCCATTCTCATTATTTGATATCCTTCTGGGAAGCTTTCGTTTGCTATCACTTTTGTGAGTTTTGTGTCCCTTATTGCTACGATATCAGGGGATGTCTCTTCGGTCTGCTTTTTCCTGTCATTACTCTTGTTTGTAATTCCTTCCTGATTTGTATACCACATCTTCAGTTTCTTTTATGTTATTGTGCTCTTGTTATCGGGTTACTGTTCTCTTGGTTCTTCGTCATGTGTCAGAGGTGTAGGTGAGCGAATATGGGGATATGGAGGCAGCAGAAAAGAATGTGGGCTGCTTGAGTGTTGGATCTTACAGTGGTAAGTGGTGAGACGACTGTGAGTGTGGAAGAGGGAGATGGGGATGGTGGAAAACAGAGAAAGGGAAAGTTTGGAACTGGGCTGGTTGTGAGAAAGGGTCCTGTACTGGTGATAGTTAGAAATGGGTGTTGTTGATATGGAGGGATGAGTAGAGTATGGTTTGATTTAGAATTGTTTTTAAGTGGGATGGGAGTTTTCGTCGAAAGTGAATAACTGAGTCTGAGTTTGTTGTATCGAGACTGTGCTTCCACATGGTGGGGTTTAGCTTGGTGTCCATATTAAGCTTTTCCACCTGTCATATTGTTAACTGGCTCTATTTCCTGTTTTCATCTGTTTTTCATTCTCCCCCTCACTTGTTTCCTTTTCTGTATTATTTTGTCCCGACGAAGTCACTCATGATGATACCAGTCCGTCCCTCTCAATAGTCGTGTCCATCTCAACGTCCAGTCTCATGCCATTTGTGATGCAAGGGTCAGTTAAAACATCTATAATTTATCCCTTGTACTCTTTCCAATTTCCTGAAACTTTGCCGTCCCAAGTACCTCTGCTTCACCACTTGTCTGTTAAATATTTCGAATCTAACATCCGTTTGCCATCAATATATCATCATCTGAACTCCTCTCAACCTCCTGAAGACAGTGGATGGTTAATGAATTCATCCTATCCTCTTCTTATTTCCTTTCCCTCCAGAGTTCATCGTATCCTAGCTATTTTTTTATATTTTCTTTACGAACCGGTTTTCTGAGAGCATTTCCTCAAAGGTCCCTTTCCCTTCCCTCCCTTCCTTTCTCCTTCCCTCCCCTCCATCTGTCATTCTTTCACCTCACCTGCTGTATTTAGTTCTGTCTTTGCTGTATTTAGTTCTGTCTCTGCTACATCCGTCCTTCCCTTCAGCTCCTGTAGTTCTGTCTTAAACAAAGCCAAGTACCTTTTCTACAGTAGAAGCAGCCCTTCTCTCCTGTTGCTTGCCTGCCTAAAATAAGGGACCTTTTTAAGCACTCTTCATCCATAATAAGTTTGAGTCCAGTCAACATCATTTCCTTTTTTCCACCAACATCCTGACTCCATGTCTCCATCTCTCTCTTCCAGTTTATTTGAGGTCTGGTTTCCAATCTCATCACTCTTTTGAGTTTTGCTAGGTATAATTACCCTCATGGTTCGTAGAGTGCAAATCAGAAATGTCTGTGTTAGGGGATCAGTCAGTAATGTCGATGGAAAACTGTCCAGGAGCTGAATGTGTATATTTATGAGCATTTGTTTGTGTGTCTGAGAGAGAGAGAGAGAGAGAGAGAGAGAGAGAGAGAGAGAGAGAGAGAGATGTGATGTGTGTGTGTGTGTGTGTGTGTGTGTGTGTGTGTGTGTGTGTGTGTGTGTGTGTGTGTGTGTGTGTGTGTGTGTGTGTGTGTGTAATCATATAATAGCTTGAAGGACTTAGAGCTTGGGGCTCTCAGGTCCATCTCTTGACTTTACTGTTGACTGCCTTCATCTGGATTTACCATCCTTCGTTTTGATGCTGTGATTTGTTTCTGCTTCTGTTGTTTTGCTTTCTCTCGTCTGTTCAAGTTTTCTAATACCCTGACGCTGAAAAAAAAAAATTCATTTCACTTTAAATCCATATTTTTTCAGCTTCTGTGTCGTTTGTGTATCTGTTTACGCATATATTGTCCTAGAAAGGCACGAAAACGTCTCAAAAAGTCTTCTATGCCTTTCCACAAGTTACCCGCACTTATTAGGTTAAAACTTATGAGGACGTATGAGTGCGACTCAGATCATTAAGTAGTCACAGAGTCCAATAACCCAGCCACGGTGTTGTGCCTTTTTATTCTTATATTTGCCTTTGTTTCCCGCTTGTGAAGCATCGTCCTGCTTCTGTTTGTTGGGAATATCTGTTTTTACCTTACGTATTATTCAAATTATATTGTATGGCATGATGTATTTCCTTGCAACTCCAGTTTTTGTTAGTTTAGCTATAGTTAACTTTTCACATTTTATTTGTTTGTATCTTTGGTTTTTGAACTCCCAGATCAGACGTGCTGTAATTTTTTTAATTTTCTGTATCTTCGTCATGTCTTCGAATAGACAGTTGATGCATGTCGGCGAATTCTAGAATTAGTCAAACATGGTAAAGTGTCCTGAATATTGATGTCATTATTTTTCTAAGTCGGTATTAATACCGCAATTATATAGTTCGTATTGCTATCTGTTTACATTTTGTAAAGATATGTGCACTTCTGCATCTTTCTTGATTTTCTTAGTTGCTCTTCGTCTTTGTGGTCTTCAAGTCGCATCCTGCAATAACCTGACATTTACTGAGGATGAGTTGAAGCATCCACTCTTTGCCTACTTCCCTTTTAAATGGTCAAGAATATCTTGTACTTTATTGAAGTCTTCTTTTATACTGGATCTTCTAACAATTTTACCTTCGTCTGCAATCTAGACCACTCATAAAATGGTTGATAAATATGGAAAAAAAATATTCGACTTGGTAGCGCAATAATTATTTATGTATAATGAAAAATTTATGTTTAATAAACTGTTTGTATTAACAAAAATATGTATAATTAGGAACAGAGCTATGCTCGGTATACTAGGTACACATAAATACAGTTACATTAATTATCATACATAGCAGCATATGTGTAGATTACCTAGAATAACCCAAGAAAGCCAGAAATAGTGAATTATTTCCATTGAGGTCATTGGAATATATAATTATTATTTAAATCTTAAAAGTTAAAACAGCCAAGTAACTCAAATGTGAGTAAAGCAGTTACAATAAAAGAAAATATACTAGGAATAAGGTAAACTGAGTTATTTACGTTAACATATACGAAAGGATCAGATCACAGTAATAGGTACATGTATGTTAGCTATACAAGAAATCACGCTCCTCCCTTTCTATAGCTACATTCAATATGTACCTTTCTGGCTCTCTTCCTGAACTGGGTCATGTTATGACAGGCTTTGTCATGTGCAGGCAGTCCATCCCACTCCTTTATTGCTGTACAATAAGTTGTGTTCCCTTTCCCTAGTACTATACTTGTTTTCGTTCCCAGCCTTGACATACTTGGCAGCAATATATTCTGGACACTGTGGGCAGTTTTATGAACGTGATTAAACTTCAGGTTTACTGTCTTCAACATCCAATTGTTGTAATTCACCCTGGCCTACATGCTGTCTTGGACCCAGGTTCAGGATGAATTTCACCATTTTGTTCTGGGTGATGTGTAATCTATCTTTTTTTTTTTTTTTTGGGTTAAAGCAGAGTGCCATGAAGAGTAGCCTATATGGCACTGTATAAGAGCAAGACATAGGGTCCTGCGAGTATACCACACGGGGACAAGAATGAAATTAGCTCAATAGGCACCCACACCACCGTATGTCCTTGGACCAAGGGTAACACACCTAGCTTGGCTGGGTGCTTGGTTCTTGTAGGATTGTGTGGCCCAGTGGGTTAAAAGCGTCTGTGATTTTCGCTCACCACAAGGGTTCGAATCCACGGCTAGTCGCAGTGTTGTTATTGATTCAATACCACTCGTTCCTGGTCACAATAATATATATATATATATATATATATATATATATATATATATATATATATATATTACAATGCTTCTCATATGTTTGATATGATGATTTTTAACAAATATTTTTTCTATATATTTTGTAATCTATTTTAATGTTTTCAGAATAGAATAAAAGTTGTTCATTAGTGCACTTTTGCAGCTTTTTCGACTGATAACCTATGCTTTTTAATTCCACCATCCAGATCATGCTTATCATGATTTTATCATGCTGTTTGAAAGCTGAATTTGTCCTTTCTCGCTGCTTCTACCATTCATTTACCTGCATTAAATTTCAAAATCACTATTACATTTTTGTTCATTTTATCGAAACATTTTTTTTTTGGGGGCATAACGTTGATTCAAGTATTTTTCTTTACCTGTTAGGTATAGCATTTATGTCATTTAAAAAATTCTAAGCAAATTTTATTTTCTGTCGCACTCTCCATAGTGGCAATATCCATGGTCAATTTTCGTTGTAGTCAATAAATTTTTACCAAAGATAATTCTCCGTTTTCATTCTTTGAAACGATTTTTCATTCGGAGGCCAAGTATTTTTTTAAATTACTTTAAATGCAGTCTAATAATCATTGTTGATACTCTGTAATTAATATTTTTTTATTGTTATTTAATGGATTAGATATATTGATTGCTTTGGAATGAAGTGATACTCTTTTATTAGAGATTTTGAGCCTCAATTGTTTTATCCACTTATATCTGATTACTTTTTGGTGTTTTACAATGACTGTTACTAGTCAAAGAAACTTAAATTTGTTCTCTAAATTTGCAGAATTACCTTTTCAAAATAAAATGAAAAAAAAAATTATACTGAGTGTATAACTTAGTTATTCTGTTCAATAGTCGTTTCTCTGCTTCTCTTTAGTTGTTTCTGCGAGATTCATCTCTTGTAATAATGGGCGTTTAGTCTCACGTTATTAAACATCTATGTTAAACGCTTTGGAACTTATTAGTCCTGGCTTTGTCTCTGTAGATGCTTTCCTCTCCCATTACATTATTAAATGCTCCAAACTTCAGAACACCCGTGACTTAACCTGATTCTTTTTTCCCTTCTTCCTCTTCCCCTTTCCTCTTTCTGCTTTCTCCTTTGGGGTTTTGCCTTGTTTTTGTCCTTTATTATTATCCCCCCCTCTATGTTCTTGCCCCTTGCAGTGCTCCTCTTTCTTATTATATGACTGTCTCCACTACTACTACTACTACTACTTCCACTACTACTATTATTACTCCCCCACCACTTCCTCTCTTGTTCCCGTCCCTGTCTGCTGGTCTCTATATATACTACTTCCTTCTCTCCTTTTTGTTAGTGTGACTTTGTAAATGGTCCAAGTCGGACCGAAACGTCGTCGTAAGCTCCTCTCTTCTATGTGCAGGTTATTTGTGTATTATTATTTTGTACGTCATAAACTAAGGTTATTTCCTCTAATTGGTTCTGTCACAAATTGTTTTATAAAAACAACAATCGTGTCAAATTGTTCCAATCAGTTAGCCTAAAGTTAAAATATCGAATTAAAACATATTCGTATGTAGATGCTTTACTAATTTCGTTCTATAGATGTTTACCGTGATCCGTGTCTAAGTTTGGGGGCTGTAAATCACACGCATGATTAGCATTTCACGTCCCTCGACTAACTAGCCAAATAGACTGTGTCCGTCGCCTCCACTTCTATATCTTATCTAATGTCAAGGTTAAAATTATATCTGACATACATCAAACTCCACCACCCTTCCAGTTGACACTATCTATGGTGAAGAAATTATAGCCTAGTATATGGCATTTAGTAGGAATTTATCTGTGTTTTCTGTACTTACAATTGACCATAGCTTTTCTATCTTATTTCTAGCACTCGAACTATTAGTATAATAGACCTTAAGAAAGTTAATAACTCGCCGTCCTCTATGATGAACAATCATGAGTTCTGAATATTTCTTTGAAATTATCTTGGAAAGTTTTGCTGCTCATATTCCTCGTGCTGCAGCCTACTTGTTTCCTTCATACACCCATACCTCTATCATATTTCTGTTGACAGTCGTAGATAACTCTGCAATATCCTCTCGACACTGCAAAGTTAACCTAACCTAACCTAACGCTTTCACCCAATTCCTTGTCTACATATCATGTTTGCCATTGAAATTGTCCTTGTTCCACTGCTGACCTTGCTATTGGCAAGACACAGTCGCTCTACTCTCAAGAAGTCTCCTTCGATCCCCGTTGGGGAGGGGAATTTTTACATTCCTCAAGTGACAATCTGCTCAACCAAGATGTCTCATTGCATCAAGATTTAACCTACACGTTCCACAGTTAATGATGTCTCGAAGCTTGCACTTGTAGCTGCCCTTAAAAGCAGCAGCCTGCAGATCAAGTTCTCTGGCATTTTGATCCTGAAAGACGCCTTCCTAGTCGCCTGCCCCAGCAACGAGGAGGCCGAGAAAATCCTAACTACTACTGCTATCAAGGATTTGAACGATCGTGCCTTTTTAATCTCCAACTCTCCTTACTTGAGGGCGAAACGTTCTGTTTCGTAAAACGACTGGATAGTATTGTTATTGCCCTATCTAACGAAGAACTCAAGTCATCGAGAAACAAAATGTCTGGGCCTCTGTGCACATGATTACGAAGATACCCAACGCCTCCTCTATGCTCAGTGTCATTTTTAAGGACACTTCAATGGCTTCCCAAGTTCTATCTGACGGACTGGCCATTTCATCCACCCTAGCCACATCGAGCCTGAGTACTTTAAGCATGTCTTTTCCTGCTGGACCTGCTATTCCTACAACCACACCACCAAGGACTGCCACACCAAGGACAAGGAGATCTGCTATACTTGCGGGAAAGACGGCCACGACTACAAATCCTGTACTACCACTACTGTTCCTACTTGCCTTAACTGCAAGAGTAACCACCATACTCTTGCGGCTAAATGTCCTGTAAGAAAGAAAATCTTGTCCAAGATGATCAAAGAAGACCTGAAAACGACCACAACAGGCTCTCCATTCAGCAACTAACTCTCTCTATTTCCTGACGGTGCTCCCTCCAAGGTGCTGCCTTCAATTTCCCGGACTCCATACTTTCAGCCGACATCCTCAAGATTCTTCCCAACGTTGTGACCTTCACTGCACCTGCAGACCTGTCTCCTGCCCAAACAACTGTTCCTGAAACTTCTACAACCACCTCCACTGTCGACAACGCTGATTATTCTGCCTCAACCATCGCCTCCCACGTCTCCCAACCTGTTGACACATCACCAATACACCTTTCCACTACTTCTGCCGTCCCACAGTCTCCTGCCAACACCATCGTAGATTCGCTCTCTGAATCCTGTTCTGAGGAAGAGGGGGAAGATGTTGATGACTCCTTCACTAGCTCACCTACTTGGGACAACCTGACTTTCTACATATGTCCTTCAAATAAGGACACCATGACCTGCACATAGCTCTACAAAGGGCTCTGTGCTGGGTCTGTCAAGTTTGCTTGTGAAACTCCACATCATTTCACACTTACCCAAGTTCTAGAGTTCATCAAACCACTCCGTTTTACTTTTGGTAACAAAATAAAATTGTACCACCTCTCCAGAACCATCTTCAAGAAATTTGAGAACGGCTCTTCTACAAATGTTCCCTACAACTGAGCTGCCTTTATTGTCCCCATCTGCTTTCCCTCCTGCGACCAAGCCTGCTGCCAGCTACCCAAGAATCAAGACTTCCACCAACAAAGACCGATGCATTCTCAGCCCTCAAGAGCGCCTAGCTGCTGGGTTAAGCCCTGTCCCTTTCTCTACGACTGTGGACACTCCTCTCCAACGCTATTCTTCGACTGTCCCGTCTTCCAAGCTCACCCCACATGGGGGTCTTACCTAAACTCTCCAGTATTGTCTTGTCAATGCATGGGATAGCAAGTTCTTTGCCGTACTTGTCTATCCAGCGGTATACACTGACTGCCCAAGATATCTATTCCTTACAAACTCGTTTCTTGGAAAAATGTATCAGGTAATAGGATTTTTCACGATACCTGACGTGATATTATCCAACCTGTTAACTATGTTGGTGACACAGTCAAGCTGTTGACTATGTTGGTGACACAGTCAACCTGTTGACTATGTTGGTGATACAGTCAACCTGTCGACTATGTTGGTGACACAGTCAACCTGTTGACTATGTTGGTGACACAGTCAAGCTGTTGACTATGTTGGTGACACAGTCAAGCTGTTGACTATGTTGGTGACACAGTCAAGCTGTTGACTATGTTGGTGACACAGTCAAGCTGTTGACTATGTTGGTGACACAGTCAAGCTGTTGACTATGTTGGTGACACAGTCAAGCTGTTGACTATGTTGGTGACACAGTCAAGCTGTTGACTATGTTGGTGACACAGTCAAGCTGTTGACTATGTTGGTGACACAGTCAAGCTGTTGACTATGTTGGTGACACAGTCAAGCTGTTGACTATGTTGGTGACACAGCGAGTCACTAACTACAAGGATATTCTTACCTTTATCATTCCTCGATCTGATTTTTGTTTCTTTACTGTACCTACTTTCTTTTTATTATTTGCTGCCTAGCTGTTGGCAAACTGTTCCCCTTTAATAACTCCAGTTCCCTGGTGATGGGCCAGGTGATTCTGCTCCTTCAACGGCCTGGTGATGGACCAGGTGCTTCGGCTCCCTCAGTTCCCTGGTGATGGACCAGGTGATTCTGCTCCTTCAACGGCCTGGTGATGGACCAGGTTCTTCGGCTCATTCAGTGCCCTGGTGATGGACCAGGTGCTTTGGCTCCCTCAGTGCCCTGGTGAAGGACCAGGTGCTTCGGCTCATTCAGTGCCCTGGTGAAGGACCAGGTGCTTCAGCTCCTTCAGTACCTTCTTTTATAGTGCCCTGATTATCAAAGCATATTCCATGGATGGAGTAGGTGGGTTGGGCAGGAGTTTTTGTTTATGGGATTGGTTTTGGGTTTGAGGGGAAACTGCCTAGTGTGGACCAGTTGGCTTGCTGCAGTGTTCCTTATTTCTGTATTCTTATGAGTGAGAGGATTGGATTTGAATGGGACTTGCACAATGGTTGGGGGGTTGTCGTGGTTTGATCCTTGTTTGGCGATGGGGATGGGTTGGACAAATAGTTTTGTTGGTTGGTTGGTTTTGATATGGACCTGCCAAGTATGGGCCAGTAGGCCTGTTGCAGTGTTCCTCCTTTCTTATGTTCTTATGTTCTTATATTCATTATTACGATTATTCTAGCGATTTTTTCAGTTTCTTATTTCCTTCTTTGAGAAGTGAAAAATTCTCCTTGAACTCCTTGAGCTTGACTCTAAAATTCTGTGTTGTTGAAAATGGTATAAAATAGTGACAAGTTGAAGACTAAGATACATGTGCAACAGTTGGGTATCTTTATTTATAAACGTTTCGCCTACACAGTAGGCTTCTTCAGTCAAATACAAAGGGACCTGCCTTGTTACTTCCACTACTGAATCCCGTCCCCTACAACGTCTCCGAGATCTTCTACCTCACCTTCGACAGTATTTAAGACTACGTGTTCACGCTTCAGCTTCATATCGTTCCAGACCATGGAGCTGAACTCTTCTCCAGGCTGAGGGACTGACCACCTCAGTTCTTTTTCCACCCAGGCTGATGAACTGATTACACCTTTATTTCTCTACTACTTCACCTGCTTCCTCTGTATTTGACTGAAGAAGCTACTGTGTAGACGAAACGTTTCATCAATAAAAATACCCAACTGTTGCTCATGTGTTAATCTTCCTTTAAAATTCTTCATAAAACAAGTTACAATGCTGTGCAATAATTCAATGTAATTCCATAGACAAGACCAATGGTCATGTTTTTGTTGTGCACTTCCCTTCATAGTTTTTATTTGCAGTGCTGCTATTTCCTTGGTCCCATTGTTTAATGGTGACATGATACCTGGTCGAGCCCGTCATGTCCTTACCAAGTGTCACCTAGATCACATCATATAATTATCACATGTCACCTCCTCGATCATATCTTTACCACATGACACCTGTACAGTTTCACTGTTAGCTGTTATCAGTCACAGCTGATGACAGATAAATATCTGAAATTCGTCATTATTGATCTGTAATGTAAGTTCTAAATATATGACACTGTCAGAACTTACACCTGAGGCCGGATCGATGTTAGAACATGTTCACGAGACATGGATATTAACAGTTATTCATTTTAATTTTAATAATAACATAAAACCATCGTTCGCATGATATAAATAAAACAAGGACAGTGAGAAACCGATTACACAAAATGGCTGGAGACAATTTCCTGTTCTAGATTGAGTAGCTGAGGGATGGGATTCCTGAGGCTGGACATCCTGGAGGAAGTTCTCTTTATTGTTATGCATTAAATGACTCGCGGTGTGTTTTCTCTCTTGGGTTCCTCGTTGCATCTCCACCATCCAATACGATGGTCAGAATTGTTGGAAACTTTTTTGCTAGCTGACGCTCTAAAGGAGGAGAGTGTCTGAACATGCTTTTCCCATCGATGTTCGTTTATTTTTTTTTATATGGATGTGTGCAGCTTGGTAGTATTGGATGGTTACTTGTGAGCTCACCAAGCTGGTGTTAGACTCCAGCTCCTAACCGACTCTTAACGTTCACTACCTTTGATGGCTAGCCTGATGCTGCATTATTGGTAAGTGGACTAGAACACAGAACGTAAAGCGTTGTGACTGTGACCAAGCTGAGATATCTAAAGGCAGTTTATACTTAAGAAGATAACCTGCTGGGGTTATTGAGCATTGACAATTGTTCTCTACACTTTAGTTATCTATACCAAGATAAGTATAGTGGAGCACTGCAGTAGGCCTATTCGCCCATTCTAAGCTAGTGAAACTCACACCCACTCATGAAGCTGTCGAGCCTATTTTTAAAGATACCGAAATCTCTCGCTTCAATAACACTACTTCATCAACAACTTAAAGAGGCATGCGAGTTCCTCAGTCTTCTTATATCATGTCCATTTTTCTATTATAATTTACCTTGTCCATAATTACTATCGCATTTGCTTTGTCTGTTTCGTAAGGTGAAGTCCAGGATCTTTCCTTAATTCTGGAATAACTCAACATATCTTTGAGGACAATTGTGTTGTAGAGGTCTGAGCTTTGCTCTGACCTCTACAACACCTCAACAGAACCACCCACAGAAGGAATCCAACCACGGCAATCCCAATCCAACCGAACAATCTAAAAACCAACACTGTACCCTCTGCCCCCACCCTCTCATCACAAACCCCACCTCCACAGCAACCCCCAATAGGACCACTGCATCCACCCCCTCATCATAAACCCCACCCCCACAGGCTACTTCCCATAGGCCCCCGCCAGGTTCCGCTCCCCCAACTCCACCATCCTCCCCGGACCACAGCTTTAGAAAAGAAGTTGAAGGTTTGGTATACTAACGCGGATGGAATAACGAATAAATGTGAGGAGTGGCATGATAGAATCTAGGAGACGACCCCAGACATCATAGCAGTCACAGAAATGAAACTCACTGGGACGATAAAAGTCGCAATCTTCCCACCCAGATATCAGATCCTGAGGAAAGATAGAAGGAGAAGAGAGAGAGGAGGGGTTGCACTGCTCATTAAAAACCAATGGGATTTGAGGAAATGGAAAGAATGGACGAGATTGGAAAAAGGGACTACATAGTAGGTACAGTTCAGTCTTGGGGACATAAGATAGTCACTGCAGTGATGTATAATCCACCATAGAACTGGAGGAGGCCAAGAGAGGAATATGAAGAGAGCAACAGAGAAATGGTTGACACACTAGCTGAGGTGGCCAGAATAGCTCACACTAGTAGAGCAAAGTTACTGGTTATGGGCGATTTCAACCACAGGGAGATTGATTGGGAAAACCTAGAACCACATGGGGTCCCGAAAAATGGAGAGCCAATATGATGGATGTGGTATTGAAAAATCTCATGCATCAACATGTTAGGGAAACTACCAGAGAGAGAGAGGGAAGGATGAACCAGCAAGACTGGACGTTGTGTTCACCCTGAGTAGCTCGGACATTGAGGACATCATATATGAAAGGTCCCTTGGTGCTAGTGACCATGCAGTTAAGATCTTAGAATTCATAGTAGAGTTACAAGTGGAGAGGGTAATAGGAGTAGAATGGGAAAAGCCAAACTATAAAAGGGGGGGCTAAACAGGTATTAGGAACTTCCTGCAGGAGGTTTAATGGGAAAGAGAACTGATAGGATAGTCAGTAAACGAAATGGACTAAGTAACAACAAAATGCAAGGAGGCAGAGGAAGGGTTAGTTCCAAGAGCAACAAAATAATGGGAAGACCAGAACGAGTCTTTGGTTTACCCGAAGGTGTAGAGAGGCAAAAACTAAGTCCACTAGAAATGGAAAAAGTACAGAAGGCAAAGAAACGAGTATGCACGAGTATGCACAGATAAGGAGGGAGGCCCAGCGAAAGAACGAAAACAACATACCATCGAAAGTTAAGTCTGACCCAAAACTGTTGTATAGCCACATCAGGAGAAAGACAACAGTCAAGGACCAGGTAATAAGGCTGAGAAAAGAAGGTGGGAGCTCACAAGAAGCGACCAAAAAGTATGTGAGGAGCTTAACACGAGATTTAAAGAAGTATTTACAGAAGAGACAAAAGGAATCTGGAAAGACAGAACAGAGGAGTACACCAACAAGGGATATACCAACAAGTGTTGGATGAAATACACACAACCGAGGAGGAGGTGAAGAAGCTGCTAAGTGACCTTGATTTTTCAAAGGCGGTGGGACCGGAATTCTCTCCATGGGTCCTTTGAGTGGGAGCAGAGATGTGTGTTTGCCACTAACAACAATTTTCAACACATCCCTTGAAACTGGGCAACTACCTGAGGTATGGAAGACGGCAAATGCATTCCCCATTTTTAAGAAAGGAGACAGAAACGAGTCACTAAACTATAGACCAGTGTCACTGACGTGTATAGTAAGCAAAGTCATGGAGAAGATTATCAGAAGGAGAGTGGTGGAGCACCTGGAACGGAACAAGATTATAAACGACAACCAGCACGGATTCATGGAAGGCAAAAATCTTGTCACAAACCTACTGGAGTTTTATGACAAGGTAGCTGAAGTAAGACACGAGAGAGAGAGGGGTGGGTTAATTGCATTTTCTTGAACTGCAAGGCCTTCGACACAGTTCCTCACAAACGATTAGTGCAGAAGCTAGAGGATCAGGCACGTATAACAGGAAGGGCATTGCAGTGGATCAGAGAATATCTGACAGGGGTATCACAGTGGGCGCCTGTGACGAGCGGAGCCCCACAGGGGTCAGTCCTAGGACTAGTGCTATTTTTGGTATATGTGAATGACGTGATGGGAGGGATAGACTCAGAAGTGTCCTTGTTCGCAGATGATGTAAGTTAATGAGGAGAATTAAATCAGATGAGGATCAGGCAGGACTACAAAGGACCTGGACAGGCTGGACGCGTAGTCTAGCAACTGGCTCCTCGAATTTAACTCCGCCAAATGCAAAGTCATGAAGATCGGGGAAGGGCAAAGAAGACCGCAGACAGAGTATAGTCTAGGTGACCAAAGACTGCAAACCTATCTTTATTACCTCAAACTCCTCTCCTTACACATTTCTACTTTGTATTGGACTGATGAAGCCACTGTGTGGCGAAACGTTTCCTCAATAAAGATACCCAAGTGTTGCATATGTGTCTAATTTATAACTTGTCGGTTCTCTGAACCATTCATCTACAGCTGCATACCCGTTTCACCAATTCTGATATAAAACAACTCCTCAAAACACTCCCTCCAAAAGCCCCTGGAGCCGCTCGCTTAAACCACCTCATACTCAAACACCTACCCAACTCAATCATCACAGCCTACACAAACCTCAATGCTTCTTAGCTTCAGGTTACTTCCCTCCCCTCTTCAAAGCAGCTACAGCAATCCTCATCCCTAAACCCATTAGTCTACTCGAAGTCCTAGGCAAAGTCTACGAAAGACTCATCAACCAAAGACTCAAGAGACACCTTGAACACAACTCCCTCCTCTCTGAAGGACAATTTGGCTTCAGAGCCAGACGTTCCACCCAAGATGCCTTAAACATCATCCTGAACTACATTTACATCAACACAAAGCAAAGAAAAAAGACAGCCCTAGTAGCAAAAGATGTAGAAAAAGCCTTCGACACAGTATGGCACAATGGCCTGAAGCAAAAACTGTGCACTAACTTCAATTTCCCTTCAAACATAAAAAAAACTTTTGTGCAATTTCTTAGACGATAGAACAATGAGATCAGATCTAAGTCTGCTAATCGATTACTTCCCACTACATGCGGTCCCTGACACAGTTCTGTCCTCTCCCCCACATTTACACCAATGACATCCCTACACCAATACATGACGACTCCATCACACTGGCATATGCAGATGACATAACCCAACTCATCACTCACCGAAATATAGATCACCTAGCAAGCAGAACACAAGATGAAGTAGACAAAATCTCATAATGGGAACAGAAATGGAGAATCAAAACAAATGCCACTAAATCCAACATAACTTACTTTAACTACAGAAGGAGAGACCCTCCCCTGATGATAGAAATTAGAACAGCAGAAACCCGCACATACCTCCCACGGACAATGAAAACCTCAGTTCTAAGAGTAACCCTTGACCACAACCTCAGACTTCACCTACACATGGGAACAAAACATGCAATAGCTGCAATAGCTTCCACTCGCACTAACCTTCACCTCTATAAAACCCTCATTAGAACACTCCTAACCTACTGCCCTCTAGTCCTTTCCTTAGCCGCTAAGACCAACAAACTAAAGCTACAACGCATCCAGAACAAAGCTCTGCGCTGGGTGTCTAACACCAGATGGGATGACTTCCTTACGAGCGAATCCATCCACATCGAGGCGAACATCCCGGCCCTGAACGTGTACTGGAAGACACTCAGCGACAAACAAATAGACAGACTTGAGACCAGACATGACCATTGGACCACATACCTAGACGACAATATCCGCAGACCCAACAACACACATAACCTATTCTACTCGATCCTAGCTCCTGCCCCAAACCCCCTGTTCACTAGCAACAGCTAACATAGCTGCATCCCTGTCTTTACAGGGTGGACCTTTAATAATGTCCTTTTAAGTCTTTATTTCAATTTGTTTTTTTAAAAAACTGAAAGTGAGTAGCCCTTGTACCTTGCAGTGTCGTAGTTTGTGCCAACCCTGTGCCACAGAACTGCCATGCCATGTCCAAGTCGCAAAGTCTGCATAATCCTGAATCACTATCTGCCTATCTACTGGGTTAAGCCCTGGTACTATCTCTCCTTAATATTCTTCCTCTCACCCACCAATTCTTACACTTTACCCATTTCCCCTTTCACCCGAAAAGGTCTTACCTAAACTATCTTGATCTTGATCCCCACCCTCTGCCCACTCTCCCATGCCCTGTAACCACTACAATCTTTCCCCATCCTCCTACCCACGCCATCCTCTTCCAATCTTAATCCATTCTCCCACCCACACCCTCCTCCGCTATTCCTTCTCCATCCTCCGCAAATCCTTCCCCATCCTCCTACCTCTTCTTCCAAAGCCAATCCTCCTGCGTGCACCCACTTCCACACTACTCTGCCAATCCTTCTAAGTCCTTCCATCCTCGCACTCCTTCAATCTTCGCCCGTCCTTCGACGAATCCACGCCCCTTCTGCCAATCCTCTCCATTCTCCTACTCTCATCCTCCTTTGTCAATACTCTCCGTCCTCTACCAATCCTTCACACATTGTCTCAGCCCCACTGCCCTCCCCCTCCTATCCTCAACCGTCTTCCCATCATCACCGTCTTCCCATTACCGCCGTCTTCCCATCACCACCGTCTTCCCATCACCACCGTCTTCCCATCACCGCCGTCTTCCCATTACCACCGTCTTCCCATCACCACCGTCTTCCCATCACCGCCGTCTTCCCATCACCACCGTCTTCCCATCACCACCGTCTTCCCATCACCACCGTCTTCCCATCACCGCCGTCTTCCCATCACCTCCGTTTTCCCATCACCGTTTTCCCATCCCTGACCACCAGAAACTGATACGTATGAATATGCAAAACAACCAGAGGGGGAGTTGAATGATAGCTCTTAGGCCTTTTGTGTTATAATCATTTCAGCTTTAAAGTTCACCATGGACGGACATGTCTGGACTCTCTACTCTTGCAATATTGCAAACTCCTAATGAAGTGCTGATTGTAAGAAGAAATGCCTAAAGCTATCATTTAACTCCCTTTGCGTCTTTTATCGCTCGTTCACGGATTTTGCTCGTACTGATATCTATTAGACAGATCACTGTGTCTATAAACAGACAGTAGCTATCTTTTAATTTTAACAGTCTTAGTAAAAGGAACAAGTGTTGAAGTGAGTGGGTTTTTTCTTTATTTACTTTATCTGTACCTATCTGTGTGCCTGCCCTGCCCTGCCCTGCCCTGCCATGCACTGCCCTAAACTGCCCTGACCTGCATTACTTTTGACCTGCCCTGCATGCTGTTCCATGTCCCGTCTTGCCCTTCCTTGCCCTTCCTTTCCTACCTGTCTTGATTACCTAGCTTGTCCTACCCCTCCCCTTCATTGCCTTCTTTACCTTGTTCTCGCTGCCCTGTCCAGCCTAGCCTTACCTTGCCATGCCCTCGCCTGCCCAGTCTTGCTCTGACCTGTCCTACCTTGCCTTGCCTTGTTCTTCTTTTCTTGCCGGCCCTGCCCTGTAACTTTGCCCTGCCATGTTGTGCCTACCCTTCCCTGCTGCGCCTTGCCCTGTCTGCCCTGCTTTTCCATGATATTATTGAAGCTGATACCTTGAGAAACTTTAAAACCAAGCTGGACAAATTCATCAGTTAGAAAGGTGCGATTTCAGTAGCATATGGGCTGGTAGGCCTACCATAGAACTACGAGCGTAAGACCTGTCTATCATGAGCAAGTAGGTCCACTACAATGCTCCCTTATTTTTAGGTATATTAAGTGTTTGTTTTCATTAATTCTTCAATCCCGCCGCCAAGTTTTGGCTGGAATATTTGAGTTATAAACGACATATGTGAAAATTTTGTGTTTTCTGACTCCTTCTATAATTTGTTAGGAGGATGTGAAATCCTAATGCCAATTCTAGAAGATGCACTTCAGTTCTTGAAAATATGGAAAATATATGACTGCCAAGCCAAGTCAGTTCGTTATTGAGTTTGTGTGATTATGACAGATAATAATCAATCATTTTTCGTAGCTGAAGACCAAACTTCGGAAGACTTCTTTAGAAAATATAACTTAATGATGAAGTTCCAGGCAGGAAGTATTTTCCAAATACTGTTGTCTTCACTAATATATTCCACTGTTATGAAAAAAGAAGGGTTGAATCAGAATAAATTAATCTTATCACAGATACATGGACGAAAGGTATCGTATTTTATAAGTTTAACTAGACATAGCCTTTGCGTAACCGCTGGTCGGGTTACGTTTCCGACTCATGCCGTTAGCCTAGTCCTGCCGTCTGGTGGGCTAATTCTAACCTAGAACTTAAGAGGCACGTAAATTCCCCCGATTTCTTGCGCTTCAGAGGTCTCTGTAGGCCTCTCCTCAAAGATTTGGTAAGATATACCATGAATTTAGGGAAGATTCTAGACTTCACCTTACGAAACAGTGGAAAAATGAGCATATTGGAAGACAGGGGTACTTACGGGCCCTTAATTCAACAGACGTTGTAACTGCCTGACTACCGCACCAGACATGGTGCAGCTGTGTGCCCTCTCAACTCTTCTCGTCAGGCCGTAGGCTCGTTAGACCTATCATACAACTACACTGCTTTGTACGTTTATACAAATGAATCCTAAAGCTAACATCCGAAATATCCTAACCCCACCAAATATGTGACTATATATCTGGTGACAGCGGTAAAAACCTCTCATCACGACATAGTGGTCATTTCAGCAGTTGTGTTATTCTCAGAAGAGAGAGAGAGAGAGAGAGAGAGAGAGAGAGAGAGAGAGAGAGAGAGAGAGAGAGAGAGAGAAGAAGATGGAAGTCATAAGTTCATCGTGCCATACTAGCAGAATCCGTCTACCAAAAAGCTATGCTGATGTCGTATATGTAACCCTCAGCATCCAGTCACAGGTACATCCAGAATTTGTGCCCAAAGACACCTAATTTCCTCAGGAAATCTTCGCAGCATTAACTTGGTTTCTCTCATCATCCATGCTGTTCATAGTCACGTGTTCAGGATCACCTGTAAACCTGCTGCTCCACTTGAAGCCACGTGCATCACAGTCACGTGGATCACCAAGCCACGTGATTGTCCAAGCCTGATATCCAAGCCATATAGCTAAGTTACTTGAAGCTTTATACAGCATCGTCTCCTCACGACTTCATATCATGACATCACTAGAACGTCACTACGACGTCACTCCACTATGAAGCCTCCGACGTCACACCCGTCGTCACCATGAGAATGTAATCATGTTTTGTTATGGGTATGCTAGTGTGTGCATGTGTTCCACAGTGTCTAGACCAGCCTAACACATCCCTCAGTGTTACAGGTCACACCTTGATGTGATCACTTGTCCACTGACGCTCTACAGTAGTGGGTCTTAACCCCTTCCCAACATTGTCTGACTCATAAGGTGCATTCCAAATAATTTGCGTATAATATTGAAAACCTTAATTTTTTTTCGATATTAGAACATATACATTTACTTGGATTATTTTTATAGTGGAGTTTCACTAATTTAATAGCAATATAAAATGTTTATGTATTTTAAAACTTGAATAAAATATTTTTTTTGTATTCATAACTAATTACTTAACATAATTCAGTAAACCAAATGTCCATAGAAATTTATTCTGATAAAGATTACAGTCAATGAGAAACCTGTTAATGGTTTTTCTTCGCCAATTCTTGGATGAGCAGAGACGTGCTTGAAGGAGCACAACGCAGCTCATTTTCAAACACCGATCTACTTAGTTTTCATTTGCAACAGAGTTGAAAAGCCTGACTCTAAAAGATATGTCGACACAAATGGAAGCAATGCATTGATAGCTCTTTCTGCCACTTTCGGTAGGAACCGCACATGAAGGGCCAAAGTTCTGTGATTAATGTCTCATCGAGCATATTTCTTCCTCCCGAAATTCCACTCGACAGTCATCAGGAACTTCTTCAACTGGCAATTTCAAGGATTTCGCACTGAATCCAACTGTTCATCACTGAGTTCAGGAAAACAGCGACTGAATTCATTTTCCAGTGTTGTCAAATACAAAAAATTTCATCTTTTGCAAATTCTGGAAACACTTGGTCCTCACCGCCAGCAACAATAATTGATAAGTTTCTCAAAATAAAATTCCCGGCCCTGATGAACCTTTTTCAAGGGTTCTTAAGGAGTTCAGAATGGAACTTTGTGAACCATTATGTAACGTTTTAATTATATCTCTTCAAACAGGTGTAGTGTCTGATATGTGGAAGATGGCTAATGTAATTCCTATTTATAGTCGTAACCGTCAAATTACCGCCCAATAAGTCTGGACCTCTATTGCAGACATATTACTGGAGTCAATTATAGCTGATATTATAATAAGCCATCTTAATAAGCATAATTTGATTAATGATACTCAGCATGGATTCACCAAGGGGCCGTTCCTGCCTGACTAATTTGCTGACTTTCTTCAGTAAACCATTTGAGGCTGTTGATCGTGATAAAGAATTTATTATTTATTATGATTTCAATGGAACTTTTGATAGAGTACCACATGAAAGACAGTTAAAGAAAGTGGCAGCTCATGGTACTGGGGGAAATGGTCTGCCATGGATCGAGGTATGGCTCACCAACAGGAAGCAGTGTGCATAAATGGGGTAAAGTCTGAAGTGGCGCTCCACAGGGATCAGTTTTTGGCCCATTGTTATTCCTAATATTCAGTAATGACCTTGATGAGGGACAAACCAATGATATAAGCAAATTCGCTGATGGCACCAAAACTGGCAGGATAATTGATTCAGAGGAAGATGTCCCTGAACTTCCGGAGAATTTACTCAAACTGATATAGTGGTTAGAAAAGTTGCAGATGCAGGTTCAATGTAGGAAAATGCAAAGTCCTCAAGCTCGGGAATGCACATAATTCTAGCGCTTATAAACTAAACAATGTAGAACATGGCCATACGTAATACGAAAATAACTTAGGAGTTATGTTAAGCAGGAACCTGAAACCATGACAGCATTGCGTAAGTGTACGTAACAATGCAAAAATGATTATGGAATTTATATCAAGAAGTATAAGCAAAAGAGCCAAGAGGTTATACTACACCTCCATATGATTAGAAAGGCCTCACTTTTATTATGCAGCTCAGTTCTGGTCTCCAGACCTCGTCAAGGTCATGTGTATTATAAACAACAATAGGCCTAAAACTAATGTGTTACAGTCCCCTAAGATTTTACCCAATTTACGCGCACTCTTTTCTGTTGATGACCCATGACTCGATCCATGACAGAACTTTTTCCCAAGTGCCATGAGCTGCCAGTCTTTCGTGTGGTACTCTATCAAAAGGTTCACTAAAATCGAAATAAATAATAACAAATTCTTTATCATGATCAAGAGCCTCTAAATTAGTTAGAGAAGAATGACCCCTCGTGAATGCATGATGTGTATCATAGATCAAATTATGCTTATCAAGATGTATTCTTATAATATCAGCTAAAATTGACTCTAGTAATTTGCTTACAATTGAAGTCGTCAGGTTACTGGGCGGTAATTTGATGGTAACGACATATCCCTTGGTATAAAAATAGGAATTACATTAGCCATCTTCCACATACCAGACACAACACCTGCTCGAAGAGATATGTTAAAAATATTAGCTAATGGTTCACAAAGTTCAATTTTGGACTCCTCAAAGATCCCTTGAAAAAAGTTAATTTTACGTTCTTATGTAAGTGAGAAAGGAAGGATTTGAGGAGGACCTACCGTCTCATTGATTACATTCTTACTTCTGCTAGTGGACTCACCTCGCCTGTCTTCTGCACCTCACTTTTGGCAGTATGTAAATCTCCATACTGCTGCTTGGGCTATACATTGTTCCAGACTTAGGAAGAAATCTCTTCTCCAGGCCGAGGGACTCACCACCTCAAAATTACAATGAAACTTTACGTCGTGTTCGGACTTTCACCTCAACTGAGAACGATAATTTTCTCTTGGCAGCCTTGGTCGAATACATAAAACTTGCGATTTTGGCTTAAATAACAAAGCTCTTCTTGCCGAATAAGGCAAGCGAAAATTTGTGGATGCTTCCCGAAACGCTTAATCTACCCAAAGTCAATAAGACGCAAAATATTTTCTTAATTTACACATACATTTCGGATTTTTAATGAATTGTGGGTATCATCCTCTGCTATGCATAATTGGAGATAGATGTCTAATAGTGCATTGCTGTCAGGACCTGGATATTAACTGATAACCATTTGTAAAAATGGTCCAGCGTAGTAGGAGAGCATCTCCAGTGCTAGTAAACCTATCAGCCTCATAACCTCCAGTGACTTTCTTAAAGCGGCAGACGTAATAGCTCTCCTTGACAACATGCCATTCCAGTTTCATGTGCTAAATCAAGAGAGCCTTATTATCATTTTAATAAATATAGCACACTGATGACCTGGTTTCTATCGTTGCAATTTCCAGGGCACCGTCGGTCATTATGTCTACAGCCCTTGTGTCCAGTTCTGGGACGTTGCGAGCGAAGCGCCTACGGACACGCCTTTAAATAACCATTTGAAAGAGTTCGTAATATTGTACTAAGAAAGAAAAAATACGAAAAATGACTCTCAGATAAAATCAACTCTCAACAGAAGTAACCTCATGAACATAAATAAGAAGTAATTATTTAGTAATTATGGAATTCTTAAATTCGATTAGTGTGTTTCACGATATATTTACCAGTTTTGCTGTTGTTGTTTAATAATAATAATAATAATAATAATAATAATAATAATAATAATAATAATAATAATAATAATATCAACATTATTATTATTAAGGGAAAGTATTGATCTTGCATGAATCATGTCTTGCATGAATCATGTTTTCATGTATGATTTTTTAATCTTTTTATGTATAATTGTGTATAAGAGTGTATATGATGATTTAATCTGTGATGATAGCGGTGAGATTTGTTCCTAGTGGTGATAGTTTGCGGTGACTAGTAAGTAGTAGTGAAGATAGTTGTAGTTAATTCTGCGGTCATTAGTAGTGGTGGAGTGATAGTTGTAATGAGGTGCAGTGATGGTAGTTGTGAAGGTAGTGGTAGAAATAGTGGTAGCAGCGGTTGTAGTGAGCTGTTGTAACAAATAGTTATAGTAGCAGCAATAGTCACAGTAGATGTAACAATATCTGCATTAGTAACAGTAGTAGTGAATAACAGTAATAGTGAATGAAATGGTCGTAGTAGAATTAGTAGTAAGACATGGTGTTAATAAATACTATATAAATAATAATAATAATAAATAATGAAAGCAATGGGTTCAAAGTTGTCAAAATTGGATTACCTTGGGAATCTATGAAAAAAAAACCATGAGTGGGTGTGGGTTGGAGAATTTGACTTCAGCGAGTAGGCCTACTGCTCAGTTCCTCCTTCATGTTCTTATTTTGTCAGCCCCTTTATGTGACGCAAACTACGTCATCAGTGTGTTAACACAATCATTCTGAGGATGATGTCCTTAGAAATGATGACTTGGATGATGACCCTAGGGGTGATGACTCTGATGATGAACCGATGGGTGATGACTCCAATGATGACCCCATGGGTGATGACTCCGATGATGACCCGATGGTGATGACGCTGATGATGACCCCAGGGATGATGACTCCGATGATGACACCAAGGGTGAGGACTCCGATGATGACCCCAGGGATGATGACCCCAAGGGTGATGACACCAAGGGTGAGGACTCCGATGATGACCCCAGGGATGATGACCCCAAGGGTGATGACTCCGATGATGACACCAAGGGTGATGACTCCGATGATGACCCCAAGGGTGATGACTCCGATGATGACCCCAAGGGTGATGACTCCGAAGACAGCTCTGGAGATTATCTCAGAGGTGATGTCTTCTACGATGATCCCAGAGGTGATGATTCTGAAGATGACTCCAGAAAGGACCCACAAGAGATAACGTCGGGTATAACGATCCCGAATGTGACATTTTACGTCGTTTTCTCACCTTTAAATCGTCTGACAAAGACAAATTTCTCTTGTCACTCTTAATCTCTTGCCACTCTCTTGCCACTCTTAATCTCTAGTCACTCTCATGCCACTCTTAATCGGTAGATGATTCAGAGGAAAAAGACTCCGAATATGTCCCTTCTGAGTCCGAACATGACCAAGATGACATTTCTGAGTCCGAAGATGAGGTTTCGGACCTCGAAGGTGACATTTCAATCTGTTTTTCGACCTTTTCATTATCTGACAAAGACAATTTTCTCTTGCCAGCCTTGTTCTTTGAGCTAGGCGAAAGAGAACGATTAATTACGAATCGGTAGATGATGACTCCGAATATTATGACCCAGAAAATGAGGCTTGTGGGCATGAATATGACGTTTATGACTCTGAAAATGACACTTCTGAGTCAGAAGGTAAATATTCTGCGTCCGACGATAAAACTTTACGTCGTTTTCGGACTTTCTCCTCATCTGAGAACGACAACTTTCTTTTGGCAGCCTTGAGTCGTGTGCTGGATGAACTCTTTAACTCAGACGAGAAATCTTACGACGTTTTTACACCTTTTCGTCACCTGAAGCGAAACTCCGCTTTCTTTTGCTAGCCTTGGACGATCTTTCGAAGCTCTAAGATAACATCTTACGTCGTTTTTGCACCTTTTCGTCATCTGAAGCGAAACTTCGCTTTCTTTTGCTAGCCTTGGACGATCTTTCGAATCCCTAAGATAACATCTTACGTCGTTTTTGCACCTTTTCGTTTTCCTGAAAAGAAAACTTTCTCTTCCTGTACATAGTCTCAGGACTGGATGACGAAGATGATTCTGCTGATCTCGGTGGTAACCTGCTAAGTTACCGCTTATTTTTATTTTTAGACTGAAACCTAATTGAAGGGACTCGTTTTGATGCCATTACAGTACTTTCTGGAGGGGTTAAATTTATGCAAATGTCCGGAGACGCCTTTCTTCTTTCTCTCCTGAGTGCCAAGTCCAAATCACACTCAATGAGACATATAATAGATGAAAGAGTAGGCCGCCTTTCAGGATCGTCACGTTAGGTATTGTGTACCATTTATTGAGACGCTTTCCCATTCTTTCCTTGCCTATCAATTTATTCATAATATATCCTACACCGTATACGTCACTGGCAGCTGAGCAAGGTTAGCATTTAATGAGCTCAGGAGCGTACCCCTTATATATTTTTGTCTTCTTCTTACCTTTTTTTTCTTCCCGCTTATCTTCTTTATTTTTTCGCTTCACAAATCTCGACACTGGCTTCCCGAAACGCCTCATCTGATTAAAGCCAATAAGACGTAAAATATTTCCTTTATTTAGACATACGTTTCGGATTTTTAGTGAATTGTGGGCCAAGCCCATATTATGAATATCTTCCACTGCTATGCATAACTGGAGAAAGATACCTTATAGAGTATTGCTGTCAGGATCTGGATTTTAATCGATAACCATTTGTAATGTTGGTCCAGCGTAGTAGGAGAGCATCTGCAGTTTTGGTAAGCAAACGCCTATCAGCCTCATAACTCCAGTGACTTCCTTAAGGCGCCAGAGGTTTGAGCTGTGCCTGATCACATGCCATTCTTGTTTCATGTGCTAAATCACGAAAGCCAAATCGTCATTTTAATAAGTATAGCACACTAATGACTTAGTTTCTACCATTGCGATTTACAGTGCTCCGTCGGTCAGTATGTCCACCGCACTTGCGCCCAGTTCTGGGACGTTGCGAGCGAAGTATTTAAGGGTTCGAGATTTTTTAAACATTTTCAAGAGTTCGCAAGAGAAATTGCTTTCAGATAAAATCAACTCTCAACAGAGGTAACCTCATTAACATAAATAAGAAGTGAAGTATTTATTTAGTAATCATGGAATTCTTAAATTCGACTTTCGTGTTATCACGAAATATCAGTTTGCGTTGTTGATAATAATACTAATAATAAAACCAATATTATTATTATTATTATTATTATTATTATTATTATTATTATTATTAAGAGAAAACATCGATCTTGCATGGACCATGTGTCCTTTAAGATCCAAGGAATACATTCCTTGAATCAAGAGCTTTTTAACCTGAGTTTGGGAGTTGAGTCTGTGCTATATAAATGATTATCCTTAAGTATGTTTTTGTTAAACGTTTTTATGCATAATTGTGTATAAGTGTGCATATGATGATTTAAACTGTGATGATAGCGGTGAGAGTAGTTCCGAGTGATAGTTTGTGGTGACGAGTAGTCACCATCTGTCATAAGTAGTGGTGGATAATTGTAGTTAGGCGTAGTGATGGTAGTTGTGAAGGTAGTGGTAGCAGCGGTTGTAGTGAGCTGTAGTAACAAATAGTTATTAGTAAGAGCAATAGTGACAGATGTAACAGTAGTAATATGTGCATTAGTAACAGTAATAGTGAAAGAAATAGTAGTAGTAAGTCATGAGTGGCAAATACATGAGTGGGTGTTAGGTGGGAGAGTAGGCCTGCTATTGAGTTCCTTCCGTCACCTAATTCTAAGTCATCAGTGTGTTAAAACACAATCATCTGAGAATGATGACCCTAGAGGTGATGACTCCGAAGACGATAACTCTGGAGATAATCCCTAAGGGGAGGATTCCAGAGGTGATGATTCTGATGATGACTCCAGATGTGAAGTCCTCACAAGAGATGACTTCGAGAATAACGACCCCGGGTGCCCCGGTGGCTTGGTGGCTAACGCTCTCGCTTCACACACGGAGGGCCCGGGTTCGATTCCCGGCGGAGTGGAAACATTTCGACGTGTTTCCTTACACCTGTTGTCATGTTCACCTAGCAGCAAATAGGTACCTGGGTGTTAGTCGACTGGTGTGGGTCGCATCCTGGGGGACAAGATTGAGGCCCCCAATGGAAATAAGAGAGACAGTCCTCGATGACGCACTGCCTGAATAACGACCCCGAAGGCGACATTTTGTCACCTTTTCAGCATCTGACAACGACAACTTTCTCTTGCCACTTTTGATCTCTGGCCTAAACGACAGAGACCCAATTAATTTTCATCATTTTCTCTAGCCGATTAACTATGACTCGTTAGATAATGACACGGAAGATGACACTTCTGAGTCTGAAGATGACGTTTATGAGTCTGAAGATGACGTTTATGAGTTTGAAGATGACGTTTATGAGTCTGAAGATGACGTTTAGGAGTCTGAAGATGACGTTTATGAGTCTGAAGATGACGTTTATGAGTCTGAAGATGACGTTTATGAGTCTGAAGATGACGTTTATGAGTCTGAAGATGACGTTTATGAGTCTGAAGATGACGTTTATGAGTCTGAAGATGACGTTTATGAGTCTGAAGATGACGTTTATGAGTCTGAAGATGACGTTTATGAGTCTGAAGATGACGTTTATGAGTCTGAAGATGACGTTTATGAGTCTGAAGATGACGTTTATGAGTCTGAAGATGACGTTTATGAGTCTGAAGATGACGTTTATGAGTCTGAAGATGACGTTTATGAGTTTGAATTAATATTATAATCAAATAGAAGCGCTAAACCACAGGGGTTATTATGAGTTTGATGATGACACTTTAAGTTGTTTTCGAACACTGTTCTCATCTAAGATGTTTTCTTGACGTTATTGGTTCGTGTGTTGAGTGAACCTATATGATTCAGTCGAGAATTTTTGAGACGTTTTTGTACATTTTCGTCATCTGAAGCGAAACTTCGCGTTCAAGCCCTTGAGGACCTTTCTGCACCTCCTCGTTTTCCGACAAATACAACTTTCTCTTCCCTTACATAGTTTCAGGACTGGATTGTGAAGGTTCAACAGCCCTATCAGACCCTCCAAGAGTATTTGATAAGGCTGGTTCCTCCTCATGGAAATTAAAAGATAGAAACATCAGTAGTAACATAATGAGATAAACAATTGTATTAATAATGTAAAACTTGTAAAGAATATCAAACATTTAAACATGAAATTAATCCTACTTGAAGAAAATAAATGAAAAATGAAATATATATAGTGAGTCAAAGTTAATATGTAAATAATACGTTGTTGAGAATGGAGCTGTGCTGATGCTCTGGGCACGTAGCTATGAATCGGTTTGGAAAGCTGGGCATTTGTTTAATGACGATGGGGGGGGGGAGGGGGACACAGGTGGAAGTGACTGTTGTAACACTAAGTAAGAAGACGGTCACCCAAACACGTGTAGGGATTCTAACGTACAAAGGTACTGGGATCCTCTGACCACCACAACACTTGTGAAGCAGTTGAGTCGCCAGTCGAGAACCACTATGAAATGCTGGTGGGGTTATAACTGGGGAACGGCTGCTAGAATGGTGCGTAGCTGATTGTGAGTCGGCTACGAGTGGAAAGGGACCAGTGTAGGTACAGAGGCCAGATTGAATATAAGATCTGTTTAAGATCAATGTTGCCCCTCTTATCTCGCCTGTGTCGGATTACCCCAGCCGACAATCAAAGTGTGGGAGTAAACTACGCCCACACCTAACAGAACAAACATACTTCCACTCCTACCTAAGTGAACTTTTCCCTCAAATGGATGAAAAAGATGATTCTAATAAACTTTGTGGTTACCTGCTACACTGTATTGAAAAATGGTAAAAAAATACAGACAAGTTGTTGATTAAGACACATGTGCAACAGTTAGGTATCTTTATTTTTGAAACGTTTCGCCTATAAAGTAGGACTTCACATGTATTAATATTGGTAAAATTACCAACAATATGTTAAGTAAAGGACATCAAGTGCTAGAGCTTCAACTGAACCTGACATTTATTGTAGGCAAACGTTTCAGCTCTCCAGGAGCTTTGTCAGCTTGGAAAAGCTTCTGGAGAACTGTAGACTGGTCTGCTCACAATCAAAAGTGTCACATGGTCCAGCATGTGCTATTAGCATGTCCTTTTACTTAACATAGACTTCACATGGTTCCAGACCATGGTGCTGAAGCTTCAGCTTAACATGGTTCCAGACCATGGTGCTGAAGCTTCAGCTTAACATGGTTCCAGACCATGGTGCTGAACTCTTCTTGATTCCGAGGGACTGACCACCTCAGATACTTTTTCTTCAAGGTTGATGGACTCATTACATAATCTTCATTTCACTACTACACTTGCTGCCTCCGTATTTGACTGAAGAAGTCTACGTGTGGGCGAAACGTTTCAACAATAACGTTACCGTTACATTTAGGCTGAGACCTAAATGAAGGGACACGTGTTGCTGCATCGTTTGCAATACTTTTTGGAGGGTTAAATTAATTCAGGATGCCTTAAATTAACCCTGAGTGCCTTATTCAAATAACATTCAGTTTTACTTAAAATTTATGAAATAGCAGACCTCTACTCAGGATAAACAAGCTACGTTTTTTTTTGTTCCATTTCTAGAAAAGGCCTCTCATTCTATTTTACATGCTTATTAGCTTATTCACAATAAATACTACAATGTAGATATCACAGGCAGCTAAGGTCCGTACCACACTTATCCTTTTATTCTCTCTGTTCAAATTTTTTCCCTATTAGCTTGAAAAACTTCCCGAGATGATTCGTCATCTCAAAGTCAATAAGACACAGAATATTTTCTTAATTAAGGCATACATTAATTTTGTGTAGCCCTACTATGATTCTTCCACTGTTGTACATAATTGTAGAAATGTCTAACAGAGTATTGCTCTCAGGACCTCGAATTGAATTGATAACCATTGTTACTGTTTGTCAAGCGTAGTAGGAGAACATCTACCGTACGGTACAACAAACACCATCAACTCTAACACCAGTCTTTGGCGCCAGACGTAAAGTTCTCTTGAAAACATGTCTACCTTTCCGAGTTCAATGCAAAGCTGAACCATCAATAAGATATATCTACCACACTGATGTTTTGGCTTCCACTTTTACAATTTTGCAATTTGCATTATTATTATTATAATCATGGGGAAGCGCTAAACCCGTAGGATTATACAGCGCGTGTGGAGGGGGGGGGGGTGGAAGGTATTCAGGCTCAATTCAGGGAACTGGAGGACAGATTCAATTCCCTAGATCAAGAGCCCCTCACCAGCGTCAAGGAACCTCCCTTGTGGGGCCAACTCTCAACAGAGGTAACCTTATTAACATAATTAAGTAGTTCAGTAATAATTAAGTAATCCTGAAATTCTTAAATTCGACTTTTGCTATTACGAAATATTTATCAGTTTGTGTTCTTGTTAATGTTATTATTATTATTATTATTAATTATTATTATGTAGTAGTAGTAGTAGTAGTAGTTACTAGTAATAGTTACTAGTAGTAGTAGTTACTAGTAGTAGTAGTTACTAGTAGTAGTAGTAGTAGCTAGTAGTAGTAGTTACTAGTAGTAGTAGTAGTAGTAGTAGTAGTAGTAGTAGTAGTAGTATAGTAGTAGTAGTAGTAACTAGTAGTAGTAGTAGTAGTAATAGTATGATTGTGAGAGACCATATATCAGATTGGAGGGATTGAGTATTGAGGAATTGAATGTATTCAGAAATTTGGGAGTGGACTTGTCGGCAGATGGGTCTATGAAAGATGACGTGAATCATATAAATGGAAGCAAAAAGAGGAATGTAAAAGAGAATAATGGTACCAATGCTCTTATATAGGTGTGAAGGATGGGTGGTGAATGTTGTAACATGGAGAAGGCTGGAGGCAGTGGAGATGTCGTGTCTGAGGGCAATGTGTGGTGTGAATATAATGCAAAGAATCCATAGCTTATTATCCAGAGGGAAGCGGAAGAGTTGTTGAGATGACCTGGACATTTAGAAAGGATTGAATAAAATAGAATAACTTGGTGGGCATATAAATCTGTAGTAGAAGAAAGGCATGGTAGGGTTCGTCCTAGGAAAGGTTGGAGGGAGGGGGTAAAGTGGTTTTGTGTGCGAGGAACCCGACTTCCAGGAAGCATGTGTGAGCGCGGTAGATAGGACTGGGGAAAGAGCCGTTCCCAGACTTATACTCTAGTGTAGAATCAAGCAGAAACTTCTGGTAAGGAAAGAGTATTATTGTGACGCCTTAATCTAACATATACTTCTGATCTGTGATTAATTTGCAATCATGCAAGTTGTTATTTTCTCATACATTCAATCTTCATCTCAAATGTGGGAATGAGAAAGATAATTCGTAGCTTCCTTTTACAGGGGTTAATGCCCCCTTTCTAAAGTGGGGAATTGTCTCCACAGATGAGTCTATGAAAGACAAGGTGAAGAATAAAATTGACAAAGGGAAGACAAGGTGAGTGATGCACTGAGGAGTCTCTGGAGAAAAAGACATTATCTATGGAAGCAAAGAAAGGAAAGTATGAAGTATAGTGATATCTTTGCTCCTATATGGGTGTCAAACATATAAACCTACAAAGAATAAAATAAAAAGTTATAAAAAAAAAAATAATAAAATAAAAAAACAAAAATATTATAAAAAGTTATAAAAAAATATATGCAAATGAAGAAAAAAATAAATTTAAATATAAATAAAAAAGTCCTGATAAAATGAAAATATTTTTAATCTGGAATTTTGGGCAATGAATATTATTTTCTTCATGCGAGGGAAATTCACTTTTAAGGTTCATTAATTTCACTGATATTTAATTACTGGTAGTTTACAGTATACACTGCTCAAATGACAAATGTACACTGACAGCAGCTCTCAGCTATCTTGCCTGACATTATATTCTGACAGTCACACAAAATACCCAGAACTCACCACGTGGAGGTGGCTGCTCAGAGTTCCTTTTTTTTTTTTTTTTTTTTTTACCTTATTTTCACCCAGGTGGGGTTCCCTATGTCTGATAGTTAGATGGTATGTATGAGCCTGGACTTCACACAGTTGGGGCACCAAATATTTGGTGAGGGCCTCTCATCACACCGCATAGCATTTTTTCCAAGACTTGTAAATCGTCATCAGAGGCGTCATCTATAGAAGTTGTCTCCTCTTCATTACTATCATTAATTTCTTCCAGAATTTTCGACAAACGATTCATGACGAATTTTAGATTTGGACGCTTCATTTCCGACTCGTTCCTCATGGACTAGGCCAGAAGCCATAGGTCATTAGGACATTTTTTACCAATCAGTATTGAACAAGTGTGAAAGAAGATGTTACCTAATGAATAAACATCGAAACTTGGTGAAGCTTTCCCTGGGCACTGAGCCTCGGGAGGATAATGAGGACTTATGGTGCTGAATTTTTTTCGATTTGCTCCCAGTTGCTGTGCTATTCCATAATCTATTACGTTAACTGTAAATTTATAAGGATCATCTTCATTCTGAATCATGACGTTATCCATTTTAAGATCACTGTGCAACACACCCCTTTTGTGAATGTTGTTCAGAGAATCAGTTAACTTGATTAAAGCGAGAAGGCCCGTCCTGAGAGAACATTTCTCAAGGAAATGATCGAGGGGTGTGTCGCCCCTATAAGACATGACGAGGACTGTAGGATCAGTGGACAAACATAGTGGAATAGGTGCGCCACCGGCACCATTAAGTCGTTTAAGAAAGACAACTTCTTTCTTAAAGCATTTCCTGTAGGCCTCGTTATTTGCCTTTTTGGCACAGACGGATCGATCTTCAAGGTCTATGCGGAAAACTGTGGAGCTCCCTCCACGACCAACCTCATGCCACTGATACTGTTCGAAACGCTGGGTGAGCTCCTCGAAGGTCAACTCAGAAAAATTCTGTGACATTTCTCCTGAAGGTACAGCTTCTGGCAGTACTTTCAGGAGAGACCTGGAGACCTCATCGTCCACACAACTGGTGGCCTCCTTGGCTGCACACCTGGCGGCCTCAGCAACACAGTTAGCGGCCTCCTCGGCAACACAGCTGGCAGCCTCCTCAGCAACACAGCTGGCGGCCTCCTCAGCAACACAGCAGGCGGCCTCCTCAGCAACACAGCTGGCGGCCTCCTCAGCAACACAGCTGGCGGCCTCCTCGGCAACACAGCTGGCGGCCTCCTCGGCAACACAGCTGGCGGCCTCCTCAGCAACACAGCTGGCGGCCTCCTCAGCAACACAGCTGGCGGCCTCCTCAGCAACACAGCTGGCGGCCTCCTCAGCAACACAGCTGGCGGCCTCTTCGGCCGCACACCTGGCAACCTCCAGTTCAGCCTAAAGCCTGGAGGTTTCCAGCTAGGCCTAATGCTTGGCAGCCTCCAACTAAACCTCACGCTTAGTGGTCTTCAGTTAAGCCTCACACCTGGCGGCCTCCAGCTCTGCCTTCCGCCAGGCTGTTTCCAGTTCACATTCACGCCTCGTGGCCTCCAGCTTAGCTTCTAGCATGGAGATTTCCAATTCTGCCTTACGTCTGGTAGCCTCCATCTGAGCCTTACGCCTGGCCTCCTCCAGCTGAGCCTTACGCTTGGCGGCCTCCAGCTTAGCCATATGCCAGGCGCCCTCCAGTTCAGCATCACGCATGGCTGCCTCCAACTCACCCTCAAGTCTGGAGGTCTCCACCTCTCCCTTACGGATGACAGACTCAAGTTAGGCCTCACATATGGCTGCCTACTGCACAGCCTTTTTGTTGGGTTCATTCCTCTTGGCCTCGTGCTTGGCCATACTCTAGCTCGTATAATGTCTGGTGGCCACTTCGCCCCTGAAAAGCTTTAGTATTAAGTGAAGGTAATTCATTTTTTTTATCTTCTACTACAAGTAATTAAAATTATGTGTTTACTAAACTTCACCGTAGCAGGTACAGACTGTTAGCATAGTTTAAAAAAATAAGTTACCCTGGAATACAGGATATATATGTGTGTGTGTGTGTGTGTGTGTGTATTATAGTGAAGATGTGTGTTATAGTGAAGATGTGTGTTATAGTGAAGATATGTGTTATTGTGAAGATGTGTGTTATAGTGAAGATGTGTGTTATAGTGAAGATGTGTGTTATAGTGAAGATGTGTGTTATAGTGAAGATGTGTGTTATAGTGAAGATGTGTGTTATAGTGAGGATGTGTGTATTCCAGTGAAGATGTGTGTATGATAGTGATGATGTGTGCTTTATAGTGAATGTGTATTATAGTGAAGGTGTGTGTATGATAGTGATGATGTGTGTATGATAGTAATGATGTGTGTATTATAGTGAAGATGTGTGTATTATAGTGAAGATGTGTGTATTATAGTGAAGATGTGTGTATTATAGTGAAGATGTGTGTATTATAGTGAAGATGTATGTATTATAGTGAAGATGTGTGTATTATAGTGAAGATGTGTGTATTATAGTGAATGTGTATTATAGTGAAGATGTGTGTATTATAGTAAAGATGTGTGTATTATAGTGAAGATGTGTGATTATAGTGAAGATGTGTGTATATAGTGAAGATGTTAAGTGATGTGATAGTGAAGATGTGTATTATAGTGAAGATGTGTGTATTATAGTGAAGATGTGTGTATTATAGTGAAGATGTGTATTATAGTGAAGATGTGTATTATAGTGAAGATGTGTGTATTATAGTGAAGATGTGTATTATAGTGAAGATGTGTGTATTATAGTGAAGATGTGTGTATTATAGTGAATGTGTATTATAGTGAAGATGTGTATTATAGTGAAGATGTGTGTATTATAGTGAAGATGTGTGTATTATAGTGAAGATGTGTATTAAGTGAAGATGTTGTATATAGTGAAGATGTGTATTATAGTGAAGATGTGTGTATTATAGTGAATGTGTGTATTATAGTGAAATGTGTATTATAGTGAAGATGTGTGTATTATAGTGAAGATGTGTGTATTATAGTGAAGATGTGGTATTATAGTGAAGATGTGTGTATTATAGTGAAGATTGTGTATTATAGTGAAGATGTGTGTATTATAGTGAAGATGTGTGTATTATAGTGAAGATGTGTGTATTATAGTGAAGATGTGTATTATATGAAGATGTGATTATAGTGAAATTGTGTATTATAGTAAATGTGATAATAAGTGTATATAGTGAATGTGTGTATAGTAATGGTATATAGTGAAGATGTGTGTATTATAGTGAAGATGTGTTATTATAGTGAAGATGTGTGTATTATAGTGAAGATGTGTGTATTATAGTGAAGATGTGTGTATTATAGTGAAGATGTGTGTATAGTAAGATGATTAGTGAAGATGTGTGATTATAGTGAAGATGTGTGTATTATAGTGAAGATGTGTATTATAGTGAAGATGTGATTATAGTGAAGATGTGTGTATTATAGTGAAGATGTGTATTATAGTGAAGATGTGTTATTATAGTGAAGATGTGTGTATTATAGTGAAGATGTGTGATTATAGTGAAGATGTGTGTATTATAGTGAAGATGTGTGTATTATAGTGAAGATGTGTGTATTATAGTGAAGATGTGATAAGTGAAGATGTTTATAGTGAAGATGTGTGTATTATAGTGAAGATGTGTGTATTATAGTGAAGATGGTGTATTATAGTGAAGATGTGTGTATTATAGTGAAGATGTGTGATTATAGTGAATGTGTATATAGTGAAGATGTGTGTATTATAGTGAAGATGTGTGTATTATAGTGAAGATGTGTGTATTATAGTGAAGATGTGTGTATTATAGTGAAGATGTGTGATTATAGTGAGATTGTGTATTATAGTGATTGTATTAAGAAGATTGGATTATATGTGTATTAAGTAAGATGATTATATGAAGATGTGATTATTGAAGATGTGTGATTATAGAAGATGTGATTATAAAGATGTGTATTAGTAATGATTATAGAATGTGTATAGTGAGATTGTATTATTAGATTGTATAAGTGAAGATGTGATATAGTTAGGTATTATAGAGAGTATATAGAAGATTGTGTATAAGTGAAGAGTGTATAGAAGATATAAGGAGATGTGTGTATTATAGGAAATGTGTATGTGAGATGATTATAGTGAATGTGTATTATAGTAGATGTGGATAAGAGATTTGCATTATAGTGAAATGTGATTATATGAAGATGTGTGATTATAGGAAGATGTGTATTATAGTGAAGATGTGTTTATAGTGAAGATGTGTGTATTATAGAAGATGTGTGTATTATAGTGAAGATGTGTGATTATATGAAGATGTGGATTATAGTGAAGATGTGTATTATAGTGAAGATGTGTGTATTATGAGTGAAGATGTGTGTATTATAGTGAAGATGTGTGTATTATAGTGAAGATGTGTATTATAGTTAAGGTGTGTGCATTATAGTGAAGATATGTGTATTATAGTGAAGATATGTGTATTATAGTGAAGATGTGTGTATTATAGTGAAGATGTGTGTATAACAGTGAAGATGTGTGTATTATAGTGAAGATATGTGTATTGTAGTGAAGATGTGTGTATTATAGTGAAGATGTGTGTATTATAGTGAAGATGTGTGTATTACAGTAAAGATGTGTGCATTATAGTGAAAATGTGTGCATTATAGTAAGATGTGTATTATAGTGTAGATGTGTGTATTATAGTGAAGATGTGCATTATAGTGAAGATGTGTGTATTATAGTGAAGATGTGTATTATAGTGAAGATGTGTGTATTATAGTGAAGATGTGTGTATTATAGTGAAGATGTGGTATTATAGTGAAGATGTGTGTATTATAGTGAAGATGTGTGTATTATAGTGAAGATGTGTGTATTACAGTAAAGATGTGTGCATTATAGTAAAGATGTGTGCATTATAGTGAATATGTGTGTATTATAGTGAAGATGTGTGTATTATAGTGAAGATGTGTGTATTATAGTGAAGATGTGTGTATTATAGTGAAGATGTGTGTATTATAGTGAAGATGTGTGTATTATAGTGAAGATGTGTATTATAGTGAAGGTGTGTGCATTATAGTGAAGATATGTGTATTATAGTGAATATATGTGTATTATAGTGAAGATGTGTGTATTATAGTGAAGATGTGTGTATTACAGTGAAGATGTGTGTATTATAGTGAAGATATGTGTATTATAGTGAAGATGTGAGTATTATAGTGAAGATGTGTGTATTATAGTGAAGATGTGTATTACAGTAAGATGTGTGCATTATAGTGAAAATGTGTGCATTATAGTGAAGATGTGTGTATTATAGTGAAGATGTGTGTATTATAGTGAAGATGTGTGCATTATAGTGAAGATGTGTGTATTATAGTGAAGATGTGTGTATTATAGTGAAGATGTGTGTATTATAGTGAAGATGTGTGTATTATAGTGAAGATGTGTGTATTATAGTGAAGATGTGTGTATTATAGTGAAGATTTGTGTATTATAGTGAAGATGTGTGTATTACAGTAAAGATGTGTGCATTATAGTAAAGATGTGTGCATTATAGTGAATATGTGTGTATTATAGTGAAGATGTGTGTATTATAGTGAAGATGTGTGTATTATAGTGAAGATGTGTGTAATATAGCGAAGATGTGTGTATTATAGTGAAGATGTGTTTATTATAGTGAAGATGTGTGTAATATAGTGAAGATGTGTGTATTATAGATTACTCACCCTGGAGGGTTACTATTCCAAGATAATGCAACATTAATAGCTTTTGATGGTTAATAAAATAAGGATATCCCTAAATTAACTTCAGAGGAATAATAATTAAACTATCCCAAGATTATTAACTTAAAAAGTATGCCACCCACAACAATCCATGACACTCTTGTGTACATTGTGATCCTTAGGTCCTTCCCCGAGATGCCACCCTCAATAGTTCACTAAGACAACTATCCCCATCTACACACGTCCATCACCTACACACATCCATCACCCTCTACACAAATCCATCACTCCTTAAACACATCCTCACCCTTTACACTCATCCGTCACTCTATACACACATCCTTCACCTTCAATACACATCCATAACCCCTACACACAACAATCACCTAATCTTTTTGTTATCCTCATCACCTTACTCTTTCCTATATTCACTTTCAATTTTCTTCTTTTACATACCCTACCAAACTCATCCACCAACCTCTGCAACTTCTCTTCAGAATCTCCCAAAAGCACAGTGTCATCAGCAAAAAGCAACTGTGACAACTCACATTTTGTGTTAGATTCTTTATCTTTTGACCCCACACCTCTTGCCAACACCCTCGCATTCACTTCTCTTACAACTCCATCTATAAATATATTGAACAACCACGGTGACATCATACAACCTTGTATAAGGCTTACTTTTTACTGGAAAATAATCTCCCTTACTCCTACATACTCTAACCTGAGCCTCACTGTCCTCGTAAAAACTCTTCATTGCTTTCAGTAACCTACCTCCTATTCTATACACCTGCAACATCTGCCACATTGCCCATCTATCCACCCTGTCATACGATTTTTCCTAATCCATAAATTCCACAAAAACCTCTTTGCCCTTATCTAAATACTCACCTATATGTTTCACTGTAAACACTTGGTCTACACACCAACTCTCTTCCTAAAGCCCCCTTGTTCATCTGCTATCCTACTCTCCGTCTTACTCTTAATTCTTTCTATAATAACTCTATCATTCACTTTACCAGGTATACTCAACAGACTTATTCCCCTATAATTTTTGCACTCTCTTTTGTCCCGTTTCCTTTATACAAAGGAACTATGAATGCTCTCTGCCAATCCCTATATATCCCCACCTGCTTTTAACATTTATATTTTTATCCCATCAATCCCTGTTGCCTTACTCCCTTTCATTCTACCCACTGCCTCACGAACTTCCCCCACACTCACAACTGACTCTTCCTCCAACAAGATGTTATTCCTCCTTGCCCTATACACGAAATCACAGCTTCCCTGTCTTCATCAGCCTTTAACAATTCCTCAAAATATTCCCTCCATCTTCCCGATACCTCTAACTCTCCATTTAATTCCCCTCTCCTATTTTTAACTGCCAAATCCATTCGTTCCTTAGGCTTCCTCAACTTATTAATCTATCTCCAAAACTTTTTCTTATTTTCAACAAAATTCGTTATTATTAATAATATTATTATTATAAATATATTAACATATCAAGCCTGTTCGAATAATATTTGTATTTTGTTAAAATGTTTAGTTATCTTTGGATATAAAGTGAAGTAAACAGTATGACAGTTGTCTCAATTCTTGCTGAAAGAGGTTATGTGAGATTGACCTCTCAGATTATTCCTGTTCAAGGAGGTTATGAGAGGGTAAATTAGACACATATGCAACACTTGGGTATCTTTATTGAGGAAACGTTTCGCCACACAGTGGCTTCATCAGTCCATACAAAGGAGAATCGTGAAGAACAGGAGGAGTGTGAGGTTGTCAGTCCCTCAATCTTGAGTCGATGTTGTCAGTCCATTCATTCACATCCTGTCTGACACTGCAACATCTTGGAACTCTGTGAACCAATATCTAACATTTTTAATTTATCTCTTCAAACAGGTGTAGTGTCTGATATGTGGAAGATGGCTAATGACACTAGATGACAAGGACAGTAATAGGTATAGTGGAAAAACAGAGATGAGCAGGAAGGGTAAAGAGAAAGGAGGGTCTCTAAATATATATTCACCAATAGTGTAGTGCTAGAATAAGATGGACGAGTTGAGATTAGTTGCAAGTACGGGTAATATTGATGTTTTTGCAATAACTGAGACATGGTTTAATATGAAAAATCGGACTTGCCTGCCGAATGTCACATTCAGGTTTTAAATTGTTCCAAGTAGACAGAAGTATCGGGAAAGGGGGTGGGGTGGCACTCTATGTCCGTGATCATTTAAATTGTTGCATAAAAACGGGTATAAAGTCTGAATTAACACATACAGAGTCTGTCTGGATAGAATTTTCAGAGGGTGTGAAAAATTTATTTTAGGCATGATTTACCGTCCTCCAAACTTAGATAGGGAACAAGGAGACTACTTTGGGAGGAAATTGTTAAGGCCACAAGACACGATAACGTAGTAATTCTAGGGACTTTAACTTTAGTCAGATTGATTGGAATTTCATGACAGGGAATTTAGAATCTAACGACTTTTTAGAAGTAGTTCAGGATTGCTTTTTGAAGCAGTTTGTAACAGAACCTACAAGGGAAATAACCTACTTGACTTGGTTCTGGCAAGCAAGGAAACCCTTGTTAATAATTTAGAAATTACAGAGGAACTCGGCTCAAGCGACCACAAGTCAATTACCTTTAGCATTGAATGGATGTATGATAGTAGGGATAATTCAGTAATGGTCCCAGATTTTCGCTTAGCAGATTATAATGGACTTAGAGAACACTTATCAACTGTGGACTGGGGTGAAGAAGAGAGGTATCAATATGACAGTTTTCTTAACACTATACAGGCTGCCCAAAGAACATTTATCCCGTATAAAGAAATTAGATCAAGTAGAAATGACCCAAAATGGATGAATAATAGGCTCAAATATCTTTTAGGGCAGAAGAAAGGAATTTATAGGCGCATAAAAAGAGGTGAGGGTCATCTTATAAATCAGTATACTGACATTAAGAGGGACGTTAAAAAGGGAATAAGAAAAGCTAAACGGGACTATGAAATTAAAGTTGCTAGGGATTCAAAAACTAACCCAAAAGTTTTTCCAGGTTTATAGGGATAAGATAGGTCCCTTAAAAATAACTTTGGGCATCTTACTGACAAGGAGAATGATATGTGCTCTATTTTTAATAATTATTTTCTCTCGGTTTTCACACAGGAAGACATTAATAATATCCCAGTAATTAATTTTTACAGAGGCCCAGAAGAAGATAAATTATGTAATATCACAGTCACTAGCGAAATGATTATGAAACAGCTGGACCGACTGAAACAAAATAAATCGCCGGGTCCTGATGAGCTTTTGCAAGGGTTCTTAAGGAATGCAAATGGAACTCTGTGAACCAATATCTAACATTTTTAATTTATCTCTTCAAACAGGTGTAGTGTCTGATATGTGGAAGATGGCTAATGTAATTCCTATTTTTAAAGCAGGGGACAAGTCACTACCGTCAAACTACGCCCAATAAGCCTGACCTCAATTGTAGGCAAATTACTAGAGTCAATTATAGCTGATATTATTAGAAGCCATCTAGATAACCATAATTTGATTAATGATACCCAGCATGGATTCACGAGGGGCCGTTCCTGCCTATCTAATTTATTAACCTTCTTCAGTAAAGCTTTTGAGGCTGTTGATCACGATAAAGAATTCGATATTGTTTATTTAGACTTTAGTAAGGCTTTTGATAGAGTACCGCACCAGAGACTGTTAAAGAAAGTGGCAGCTCATGGTATTGGGGGAAAAGTGCTGTCATGGATCGAGTCATGGCTCACCAATAGGAAGCATACGTAATAAGCGTACGTAATAAGGCAAATAGATTACTGGGATTTATATCAAGAAGTGTTAGCAACAGAAGTCCAGAGGTTATATTACAGCTTTATACATCATTAGTAAGGCCTCACCTAGATTACGCAGCTCAGTTCTGGTCTCCATATTACAGAATGGACATAAATTCGTTAGAAAACATTCAGCGTAGAATGACTAAATTAATACATAGCATTAGAAATCTTCCTTACGAAGAAAGATTGAAGACCCTAAAATTACATTCACTTGTAAGACGTAGAATGAGGGGAGACATGATCGAGGTATACAAGTGGAAATTGGGTATTAACAAAGGGGATATAAATAAGGTCTTGAGGATATCTCTTCAAGAGAGAACCCGCAATAATGGATTCAAGTTAGATAAGTTTAGATTTAGAAAGGATATAGGAAAGTATTGGTTTGGAAATAGGGTAGTTGATGAGTGGAACAGTCTGCCTAGTAGGGTTATTGAAGCTAGGACCTTGGGTAGTTTCAAATTTAGGTTGGATAAATTCATGAGTGAGAGGGGTTGGATTTGAGTGGGACTCGCGCATGAGTGGGTAAAATTGTCAAAGCTTATTTCTTGGGTGGCATTGAAAATTGGGTTGAGCAAATATTCTGTTAGTGGGACGGATTGTGAAGGACCTGCCTAGTATGGGCCAACGGGCCTGCTGCAGTGTTCCTCCTTTCTTATGTTCTTATGTTCTTATGTATCTTAATACAGGGATTTCTTCGCTTGCCTATTCCTTGGGCACGACCTACTTCCACATTGAACAAATGTGACACCTCCTACAACTGCTGCACCTCTCCTGTCTACAGTATATAAGCTTCCTCTGCTCATATGCTGTTATTCTATTCAAGATTGATGGACTGACAACATCGACTCAAGATTGAGGGACTGACAACCTCACACTCCTCCTGTTCTTCACGATTCTCTTTTGTATGGACATAAGAACATAAGAAAGGAGGAACACTGCAGCAGGCCTGTTGGCCCATACTAGGCAGGTCCTTCACAATCATAAGAACATAAGAACATAAGAAAGGAGGAACACTGCAGCAGGCCCGCTGGCCCACACCGTCCCACTAACAGAACACTTGCTCAATCTAATTTTCAATGCTACCCAAGAAATAAGCTTTGATAATTCTATTTATTCATGTGCGAGTCCACTCAAATCCAACCCTCTCACTCATGAATTTATCCAACCTAAATTTGAAACTACCC